>JAGQEM010000072.1:0-121039 GCA_019202945.1 Corynespora olivacea
CCGTATAAAGAGGATCTATCTACACACGAGTAGGATAAAAAGATATACGTAACCTGAAACGGTTACGCACGGTGCTCTTGGTCATGTGAGAGTAGCCGTCACATGACCGTACAGACATCAGATGTTACCTTGTACAGACAGTTGACGTAGAATGCGTGAAGAGCTAAATGGTGAGTAAACATTAACATGCGTGTCGAAGCGAAAGTATACTGAGGGATGATAAAAGACCGGATTGCAGTTCAACCTCGAAAGAGACAGTTAATGTTCGAGTATGCTCATATTTACTTCCCTTTTTTTGCCACACTTCAGCCTCTCCAGTGCGCCTCATTCCCCTCAAGACCACTGTACACCATCGCCCACTCCTCACGCAGGCAAAGAAAATGGCCGAGCGGAAGGACGCTGTCCTTCATAACATTCGTCCGGCCCGTACCTTCCCTCCTCACGCCGAGCCTTAGCACACCGTTTCTATACGTCCTAAGAAAATTCTCGCAAGGAGTTGGCTTGGCTGCAGAAAGGTTGCATTACCTAGAACAGATAAAGAATATAGTAGCCAGGGTAAAGCTCGCATGAGATAGTGGGCAAGCGTAAATGTTGAATAGAGTATCTAATGTATCCGCAAGTATATGCTGGTATACGTGAGGTGAGTTCATTTGATCTGAATCTCGATTTGAGCGAGTTAGTATGACTCTTAAGGAGATGGTGCCAGGATAGGTAGTCTTTGGGGCCGGATCTGACGCATCTCCCTCAGCTCGCTTACTATGTACTTACCCACACGGAAGACACGTCCCAGTCACCTGAAAAGATTAGGAAAACCCTTTCGTGTCACCCACATACCGGCGGTGATGATGAGTGATGCTCTCCTCACATTTACCTGTTCCGGTCCCAACGATCTTCACCTTGGGGGCCGTATGTGGCTTCGGATTTCATCTTGCAAGATTGTGTTCCCCTTGACTTAGATTGGACATAACTGTCTGCCCTATAAAACCACGGCTGCAGCACCCTGTGCCTTACGGCTGCTTATGCAGAATCAATAACTCCAATGCAGGCTCGAAGTATGTCGCTTGGATGATCGGCTGTGCCACGCGGCGACATCATGGGCGATACGAGCATGGCTGGCATGGTGGACATGGCAGATATGGCTACGGCGCAGCAAACACTAACAGACGCCATGGTGCAATGAGGGCAGCAGATAATCATTGTTGAAGTGGTCGGCGCTGCGCGACATTGTTACACCGAACTCCTTACTTTAATGAACGTGACGGGATTCAAGCGCACGGCTCCACGTGTAGACTTTGTTGTAAAACCGGTTGCTGGCAAGCCCGTTGTCCGGGTTCACATCCTATCATACCAAGCACCAATTCTGGTTTGTTGTGCCACAGATGCTGCAGGGCACGCCCGAACGTTGACCAGCAAGATGCAACGGGTCGAGCCCAGGCTTGGGCACTTGGGCATGTTCGGATCTGCGTTCCATTCTTCCGCCGTGTAAGCGCGAGGCATTGCTGCGAGCGAATTGCAGCTGTCTCGTCTTCCATTCAGCCGATAGTTGAAGCCTGGGCGCTCCGTCAGCGGAGAGACGAGGCAGCAATTTGGCCGAGATGGAGTGGGATGGATGCGCGCGGGAAGAGTGACCAAGACGGGTGGATTGGCGAGCGCGGGGAGATGAGCGCTAGGAGTCGCCAAGGTCCTTGCCGGTCTCCGCTCCGCGAGCCAGGACCCACCGATGTGATGGGTGAGAAAAAACTCAACACCAAGCGTTGCATCGTGAAGTGGAAAACGTAGTTTTTTCGTTGTGGCCTTCACACTGCGTGTTTTTGCCGCCGGAAACGATCGTGTATCATGGGTAAAGCTTATGAGCTCGGCTGAACACGCACGCTCGATCCTTCGCTGTCGTTATCCTGTACGTGTATTCCAAGGCGTTATGCCAAGGGCTTGGGTGGCGTTTTTGTATGGGTGCAGAGATAACGCCCAGCCGTCTTTTCGACGCCGTCCCGTCTGTTCGAGATCTTTGACTTGCCTGAAGAATGGCCTTGGTCCGATGATCGCCAGACGCTGGGGGAGCTGATAGCGCTGAGGGTATGGAGGGACTCAAGTAGAGTTGGAGATGCGGATTGCAATGGCTTAGTGGTGGTGATTGATCCGGATTGGTGTAAGCAAGGTTAATTAAGCCAGGGGGAACTATGTGTTCAGCAGTGTCAAAACTGTAATACCAACGCGTTGTACCGCGTCCAATAGGGCTGCTGAGGTGCGTGTCTGGGCGGTCTGTCCCCTTCCGGGTGCGCGATAGAACCCACGCTCGGATGTGTACATGGGATGAGGCTGTCCAACCATCCCCATGGGGTCCCGTGGGCACTAAAGAGATCCCGGCAAAGTTCTGATAGCTAGTGCAGATGTAATACGGCGGTCGCGGACAGGGATCTGTGCAGATGGTTGTGGAGGCTGTCCGCTGAGTACCTATAGATACCCCCAGCTGCCTCTCTTGGGTGTTTCACACAGTGTTGCTTCCTGCTCATCATGGCCGACGAAAAGAGGGACCTCGCCTTTGCCGAGAAGCAGCACGAAATTGCCAGCGAGCTCGAGAGCACTGGCAGCAGTTCGCCCGCTGAATACGATGACCTCGTCGACCCTGACGTAGGCAAGAGCGACGAGGAGCGCGCTCGCCTGGTACGGCCCCTTTCTTCTCCCTCTCGTCGACGTCAATACTAACATCCGCAGGACAAAGCACTCGTTCGCAAGATCGACCTTTGGCTCGTTCCGTGGCTCTCGCTATTGTACCTGCTTTCCTTCTTGGATCGTACCAATATTGGCAATGCTCGTGTCGCAGTCCCTATAGGCATGGAGAAGAGCATCCACATGGGTGGCCGCGACTACAACAATGCCCTCACCCTCTTCTTCATCTCTTACGCGGCAGCTGAGCCGCTGACCAACGTTCTCCTCAAGCGTTACTCGCCTCGCTATTTCTTCACGGGCATCATTCTCCTGTGGGGCATCATCATGACCGTCATGGGCTTTGTGAACAACCAAGCCGGCCTCCTTGCTTGCCGTTGGTTCCTCGGTCTAGCTGAAGCTGGCCTCTTTCCTGGAGTCAACTACTACCTATCGTGAGTTTTCCAATCGAGCCCACGATAACGCAGTGTTGACACAAACAATAGATGCTGGTACAGACGCCAGGAGCTTGGTTTCCGTGCCGCTTTGTTCTTCTCCGCAGCAGCTCTGGCCGGCTCGTTTGGTGGTTTGCTCGCAGCCGCCATCTCCAACATGAACGGCGTACGCGGATATGAGGGATGGCGCTGGATTTGTATGTCCTTCTCTTCACACCCTTGAGCAACCGGCTAAATTGCTGTAGTTATCCTCGAGGGTCTCATGACCGTCTTTGTGGGCATCTTCTGCTGGTGGATGGTCTTTGACTTCCCGGACACGGCTCGCTTCCTCACACCCGACGAGAGGCTCCGCGCTCAACGCCGTCTCCGCGCCGATAATCAGGTCCGTGCCGAGGAGGAGAAGATCAGCCGCAAGTACGTGTTCCAAGCAGTCAAGGACTGGAAGACTTGGCTCTTTGCCGTGCAGTACATGGGCTGCCTCTGCGCTCTGTACTCTTTCTCGCTTTTCCTACCAACGATCATGGTTGGAATGGGATATATTGGAAACAGGGCCCAGCTGATGTCGGTTCCGCCGTACGCCGTTGCTGCTGCCATGACCGTCTTCGTCGGATGGTTCGCCGACCGCACCAAATGGCGTGGTTATTCCAACATGGCCGTGTCGCTTATGGGATGCGTCGGTTTCGCCATGTTGCTCGGAAGCAAGAACGTCCAGGTCCAGTACGCGGGAACCTTCCTCGGAGCCGCCGGGATCTACCCAACTGTCCCCAATACGCTTTCGTGGGCATCCAACAATGTCGAGGGCTCATTAAAGCGCGGTGTCATGGTCGGAATAGTTGTCGGCTGGGGTAACATGAACGGCGTGGTCTCATCCAACATCTACAACGCGTCGGACAAGCCTCGCTACCGGACGGGCCACGCTATCGTCTTCTCGTACATGTTCGTCTGCTTGTTCGGTGGAACGGTCGTCACGCACTTCATGTTGAAGCGGGAAAATAAGCTCAGGAAGGCCGGCAAGCGCGACAGCTGGATTGAGGGAAAGTCTGCTCAAGAGATCCAGGACCTCGGGGACAACCGCCCCGACTTTATCTACACCACATAGAGATCCCCGCTGGCACTTCCGGTTTATGATTTGTGACCGGCAGTTCCAGAGTTCTGGATGCCGATATTGTTCCTAATGCGCGGTCGCGGTCGCCTTTGGGTAGACCTTGGGAGGCATAGAATGGATGGTACCGCCGCTTCGATCGCATAGACATTCGAGCCTTATGCTCTTCCGGCTCCATGAAGCTCCCTGTCGCAAAGCTAATATGTATTGGTTTTCGTCGTGTTTCTTGCAGTTCCCCATCCTTCCCAGCCCGGGCTCGGGTTAAATGCACATCGAAGCTCGCGATTCGTGAGTCGCATGCGGATCCGCCCGTCCGAATAGTCGCAGCAGCCGTCCCCCCCCATGTCGCATCACGTCACTCCATCAGCATCAGCAATCAGCAATCAGTCGACGGGTGTGGCCGTGCCGGGGTTCGTCATGTGCCTGTGTTAATAATAAAACAGTGCAGACGGAGTACACAGCAGAAGGGGACGTCTACACAGTATATGGGCTTCGCACCCCATTGCTCCCTCCCCGCCAGGAGGCGCCTTCTCGTGTGGATGGGAGTCGATACCCATTGAAGGGGAGGAGCGACTGGGGTTCACGCCCTTTTCTCAACCATCCTCCGAAGCTCATCTGGAGGTGCTTCGCGTCACCGAACACACCTACGAATGGTTCAAGCTCTCGAAGATTGGGGGCGTGATCAGCTGACGTGCAGAAGGAGAGAGCTTGGATGGGAAGAAGTCTGCCAGATCAATCCCTAGTATACAGGCCTTTCTTTACCCAGCCTATAGATATGGTATGGCGTGCCGAGGCATGTGGAAGCGGGGCAGCAGTGCCCACCCAAATCGGAAGCCATGCAACGCCCGCTGACAGTACGTCAGGACTGGATTCCCACCGTTTACCATACACCGCCGACGCCATTTGAATCGAATGTATAGCCCAAAACTCCCGCAAGCCCAAAACCTGTCCATCGTCCTACTTGAAGAGGCTGCGCAGATCCTCCAGCCTCTGCTTGGCCGCCTGCTCCTTGGTGCCCTTCTCCCTAGCCATCGTGAGGTCAGCAAGAGCCTTCTTCTTGCGCTGCAAGTCAATCATCTTCTCCTCGAAGCTGCCCTCCATGATAAATCGCTTGATTTCGACCTCGCGCGTTTGTCCGAGACCTGGTGATGTTTTAGCTACCTGCATACTTCAGAGAGCGTGAGATACTTACGATGCACTCGGTCCACTGCTTGTGCTTCTGCAGCGGGATTGAATTGAGGTTCCATGACGAAGGCCTTGTTCGCCTTGGTAAGATTAAGGCCTAGGCCGCCAGCACCGATGGAAACAAGAATAATATGGACGGTAGAGTCATGATCGAAAGTTATCAACGACCGGTTACGGGCCTCGCGCGGCATACGCCCATCTAGACGCACGTACTTGAACCGGTGGTTCTCCAACGCCAGCTGGATAAGGTCGAGATGAGTAGTCCACGTAGAGAAGATCACACTCTTGATCGGTGGCTCGTCCGGGTGCTCTTCACTCCACGCCCTGTGCCGAGTGAGGTCCTCTATCAGAGCTTTAGTCTTTGTCGACGGCCCTGTATAACCGCCCATCTTCTTTGCTAGCTTCGGGTTCCGCCTGTTGCGGTCTCGCTCTTCAAGGTAAGCATTGAAGTCATCCCTGCTGAGTCTGAAAGGAATTGGGCGAATCCGGGTTGGTGGACAAAACGGGCAGGTAGCGAAGCCGTCAGGCTGTAGGTTTTTCTCTAAATCAGCTCGGAGCTTCTGCGCGTGCTTCGCGCAGACAACCTGGTAACAGGGTGTCATCCAGCCTAGAGTGTCGCTGGAAGAGCCTCCCTCCTCTTCTTCATCCGAGTCGTAGGCATCAACAATGCTCTCGCGGCAATACTGGCACAGATCAGTGCTTGTAGAGTTCATCAAGTCGAGCATGTCGTATGCCTGGGCACGACTCAATTCAGGGCTATCCTTATCTCCTTCGTCGTCCAACTCAACGGGGTTATCATAGGTCATGCCATCGGTCATCTTGAGTGCCTCGTCGCTGAGGAGGTCCCGCCCATGGGCGCAGATAAGGCGCAGATTGGTAATAGCAGTCAAAATGCGGGCGTATGAGTGACCGCCGATCTTATCTCCCGAGGTGACGGCGTTGACCTTGCGCTGAGAGTCGGCTTCGAACCTTTACCAAAGTCAGTGACAGTCACCCAGAGGGGTGATACAACACGTCGCATCATGTCAAAAATACGTACCAGTCATGCAATTTCTGCTCATCCTTCGAGAATTGTAGGCGGACTATGCTGTCATGCCGAGATGGGATTTCCACTTCCAACACATTCTTTTTGACCCGACGCAAGGTGACTGAACTGACGAGTAGTTGTAACTTGGGTACAACCTCTGGATCAGCATTCTTGAAAGGGGTAAGGATATGCATGTTGAAACCGGAGGTGGTGTTGAATGGACTGAGATGCAGGAACTTGAATAGCGCCCCAAGATCCTACGCGCGCGTGCAAAGTTAGTACGTATGGCTCATCACAAAGTCCTTTAGATGTCTGCACACACTATCCAAATTCCAGGGTATGGTTGCTTACCTCAAGACGGTTCTGCACCGGCGTACCAGTCACCGCCCACCTCCGCTGCGCTGCCAAGTTGCAGGCTGCCAGCGATTGTTTCGTACTGGAGTTCCGGATGGTGTGGGCCTCGTCCAAAACAATACGAAACCAATTCACATAAGCGAGCGGCGCATTCTTGTTCTGATAGTCAGCCTGTATCATATGGTAGGTCGTGATTATGAGGTCATGATCGGCCAGCTCATGTATGGAAAGGGTTGTACGCGATTTCCCATGGTAATTCGTCCACTTTAGAACACTACCATGGGCCTGTGGAAAGTGTGTCTCCAATTGGCTCTTCCAGTTATACATCGTACTCAGAGGGCAAACAAGGAGTGTCGCTCGGCTGTTGACGAGCGGTAGAATTAGATGCTCACGGCCCGCCAATGATGGTGCGTGACGGGCGAAGGCCTGGGCGGCAGCCATCGAGTCGGTGTCAGCCACGAGGGACAAGATGCTCAGAGTCTTGCCAAGACCCATTTCGTCGGCGAGGATGCCGCCTCGACAGGTCGGTGGCTTCTGGGGAAGCTCTTCACCCGTGATCTAAATATTGAGATCAAAGTCAGTAAAGCTCGGCCAAAGTAATGGCACTGTGTATTGTGCAGGGTTGCAAATGGGAAATCGGTACACACCACATGGATGTAATGTTTGGCGCCGTTATTCTGGAACTTCGGCTGCCATAGCGAGTCCTTATCTGCATCATCGCCTTGCTCTTGCTCCTTGTTCCACATAAACCACAGGGCTTGCTTCTGGTGCTTGTACAGTTTGGTCGCCACTAAAGGTGATGGCTCGCGGGTGTTGATTTCCTCGCTGTTGATCATCGTGTCAAACATGCCCTGGACATCACTCCGAATCTCATCGACAGAACGGAGAACGTAGTTGCTACCCCCGGGGGCGCCAGGTGCGTATCGAGCCTGTTCGAAAGTCGGCTGGGTGGTATCACTGGCTGTGAATGAATTGTGGTTCTGCGGGTTGAAGTAGTCGTAGCGATTTAGATCCCACATTGGATCGACCAAAGTCATTTTTCGTGTAGAAAGGTATCTGCCAATATCGCTCGTGACTTTGCGCGGACAGTATAATTGCAAAGTGAGACCAATTAGTGCGCTGCTGGGACTCCCTGGTGGACCGTCATCCTGGTTTCGATTGCGAGGTTCCGTCCAGGCCATCCACTTGAGTTCAGTCCTCTTCGCGGCATCCATGAGAGGAGCGATATGCTGAGCAGACATGTTGTCGATTCGCCCAAACTCTTTTCCTGTGGGGTCGACAACCATGATGATATTGGTGTGGGTGTGGCTACCACTACCAGCACGGCGGAAACTGACCTTGATGCGTCCGCGATAGCCATGGTTGCCTTGATACTTCTTCGGGTCCGGAAAAGGCACCAAGAAGGTCTGGACATATGTCTGTTTGAGACGGCCGATGCAGACAATCTGGTTGCCATTGTCCTCACGCTTTTCCTTGACAAAGACCACGTCTTCGTCGTCGCTCATGGTGAGATCAATGGTCGAAGACTGGGCTGGTGCTTGAGTCGGTGCTGGCGCGGCTTTGTTGTTCTGAAGTTCAAGAGCACCGCCAGTATGTCCGTTGTTATAGGCCTTTGTTTGGTTGCCGTTGCTGCTGTGGTCGTCTATCCGGAGCCGCTTGGCTGGTGAAGCGGTGCGTTCCTGAACGTTGTGGAGCCGCTCTACGAGAGAGTACTGTCCTTGGGATATAGCGGGGTCGTCGCGCCCGCGAACAGGCTCTGATGCTGGATCGGTGGCGGGCCTCTTGGCTTGAGACTGGGGATTCAGCAAGGCGCGGGGGTCGTACTGTGTGAATTGGGTCTGCAGGAACTGCTGCTGCTGCTGCTGCTGCTGCTGAGATAGGGTAGACGTAGGCTGGACGTTCTGCTGTTGTGCAGCTTCGGAGTTCTCAGTCAGCTGAGGTTCCTCTTTAACAGAGTCGTGGTCTAGCGCACATAGCCCGCCAAACACATGAGCAGGTTCCGGCTCAGACATCACGACATCGTCTTGGATTTGTGCTTGTCCTTGAGCTTCAGACATGCTGGCTCTGCGCGACAACGATTGACAAGAACGAAAAGGGAAGGAGAGAAGGAAGGAGAAAGAGTAAAAAAAGGGAGTTGGAAAAGAGGCAGAGAGTGGGGCAGACAAGGGAAAGAAATGGACGTTATATCCTCACCTCGACGACGTACGCCTCTAGGGTCAAGCAAGGCGGCAGGATCCATGGCTTGTTTCTCTTGCTTCACCTTTCAATCAAACCCAGTCCCCAAGTAAGTGAAGCCCGAAAGCAAGTCTGTGAACCCTGCTGGGAGAATAGGTGACAGCTGACTTCGATGTCGCGCTATTCGTTCGTTGGAATGACAATGTACAATCGTCCTCTCACCGTCGCGGAAAGATCTCGGAAGCAGAAACACGAGCCACGGCCAGGCTGTAACCAGACCTCCCCCAAAAGCCAGGCGTTGAAAATGTCCTCCCCCGTTCGATTCAGTGGCCTCCAGACACAATATCAGGCGGCTTCGCACTCTTCTCAAGTAAAGGCAGGCGTCTCACAGCACGACGACGCAACAGCCCAGACCCAGTAGCGCCGCACATTCCAATGCCTACATTCAAATTCCGGCCGTGGATAGATCACAGTTGCGCGTTGAGATGGTTAATGAAGAGGACAGAGATACAATGGCAGCTGCCTTTGGAGTCGGTGATTTTCCAATGTTGTGTGCCAAAAGAGGTTTAGCGCCGTACCGGGAAGGGTTTGTAAGGTCAGATGACCGTCTTCGCAATCAGTGATGTGCACGCGGTATTTGCGAGAGATGATTAGGGAAAAGGAAAGGATTCTTTTGGGACGAATGATATGGTCAAGTGACCAGTCACAGAGGTGAGGTGTGCAGCATAGCATCTTTTGTGCGCGATAGGGGGAAGGGGCAAAAGAAAGGTTGTGGAGAGGAGCGCTACATCGAGATATCGTACATTTATCTTGCAGCATGCAGTGCCACTCGCTGCAGGTCCAAGCCAAAATTAGCCCCCCTTCGCATGGAACAGACAAGTTTCATTATTCTTAATATTGCGAATGAGAAGAAAGACATGGAAACGCCGCATATGCAACAGTGCCGGTTTCTATGCAAATAACAAAACGCCACCCATGCAACACGCCCGTCCGTCTTTCCTTGAGCCCATGTTTTTGAAAAGAAAAAAGATACATACAGACAGTACAAGTATACGCAGTCAAACATCAACACCAAGTGAACACCGGATTCTTACTCTTCACCTGCTCCAACCGCTCGACAATGACCTTCTTTGTCTTTGCCTCGGCGTCTTCGTTTGCCGCGTATCCAAGATCGCCATCGTCATCATCATCGCCATCGTCTCCTGGAAAGCCTCCACCACCCCGCGCCGTCAGCGACAATCTGCGATGATGTTTCGTGTACGTATGCTCGCGGCGTATCGGGGCTTCGTAACTCATACGTGTGCGGTGACTGGGCCGGCTATTGCCCAAAGCTGAGGGCGATCCGGCCATGGCGCGGGAAGTCCAAGTCACGCCTTGTACAGTAGCAGGAGATCGGAGTGCTTGCGAATCGTCAGGTCGACGAACATCAAGAGAGCTAGATTCGCGGGAAAGGTTGAAGCGGTTGTCGTTTGCTTGTTCGAGAGGAGGCGAGTTCATCAGGAGATCGGTTTGAGGTTTCTGCGGTGGCGTAGAGAGCGCTGTGATGTCCATTTCTTCTTGCTCGGCAACAGGTTCCTGTCTATGCTGGTGGTGCTTACGGCGCATCTCTGCCGAGGGCGCGCGTAGAGGTATGGCGATAGGAATATCCACCAGGTCGTCCCACACACATACACGAGCTCTTCGTGTAAGCTCTAGAGGGCCGTGATCGGGTAGCTTCAGCGTCTCGACAACATTCCAGGCCTGTCCTTTCATGACGGCGATCTGCTTGGCGTACATGCGCTCTTTGAAATCGGCGTCCTGCGAGAAGCACTTCCGCAGTGCCCGTTGTGTGTCACTCCACCATTGCTTCGATGTGAGAAGAGGGAGGAAATGTCGACGAGTCGCTTCGGAGAAGGGCCGCCCAATGAGGGATACGGGTAAGAAGAGCCAGCCAAAGGGGTAGCTTCGCCACTGGATGTTACGTCAGCTCAAATTCCTCAAAACGCGGTGGCGGACCTACAGCATCCGGGTGCTTCCACGGCCAAGACAAGCTGTTGTCGATGGCGCCAATCGAGACAGACGGTGACGGCCCATTCGGCATAGGTGTAGCCGACCGGCTTGCCGCCGTCATGGGCTCACGGCGCCCGTACGGATCCATCTCAGACATGGACTGCCTGGTGTAGATGCTGGGCTCATGCTCGCCATCCAGCTCCCCTTCCCTCCGCGGCGGCTCTGCCACTATGGAAGCCTCTTGCGTCTTTTGATCGATCCTGATCATCCAATTGTCCAGCCCTCTATCCGTGTTGCGCATTATGTAGTCCAGGATGACCAGCTTCTCCAACTGCTCCCTGAAGGACTGCTGCAGGGCCTCTGTCCAGAACACCCTCCGTTGTGGCTGCAGCGGGTCCGCGGTGCCCGGCCGCGACTCCTCATCGTACTCGTCGTCCGACTGCGGGCCGCTCGGCCTGCACTCCTCGGCCCATCGCCGCTTCTTTTTCCGATGCGAGTCCGGCCTGAAGCCCGAACTGTGCTGGTCCGGCCACGGGTGCTCCTTCAGAAAAACGTTGGCATCCTCGAAGCCCTTCAGGAACACCTGGAAGCTGCCAGGCTTCTGCGGCAGGGGCTTCTTCTTCCTGTAAAAGGCCCGCCGGTCCCAGAAATCGTAGTGGAACGACTTCGAGGACAGTTCGACGACCTCGGTGTAGGGAACGAGGTTCGTGCGGAGCTGGGTGTCGAGCACATAGGCAGCCGCTTCCGAGACGTACGAGAGGTTCGGGATGAGGCAGGCGCGGCCAAAGAAGAAGGGGAAGAGGTTGCGGTGGATCCACTTGGTCCATTTCGGATTCCGCGACGCGTACGGCTCCTCGTCCTTGGGCTTGAAGACGCCCACCACCTTGCCCTGCGTGTTGCGCGCAAAGTAGCTGCCCGAGCTGCCCTGCGTGATCAGCTTCGGATGCGTGCCCTGCTCGATGGCGACGCTGACACTCTCCACGATGGCGTCGAACTGCAGCTTCGTCATGCGCTCCGACGAGTCCTCGCCGTCGAACGTCAGCGTGTCTGCCGTCGCCGGGCGCGCCCAATCCGGGGCCTGGAACACCGAGTGGTGGATTTCGAGCGGCTCGTCGTCCAGCGCCTCGGCCTGTCTCTTGATCTTGAACTTCTGTGCAATCTCCTCCGCCCAGCGCTCCAACCTCGCGTTGATGGCTTTGATGTCCACTCCTGAATTGCTCCGCTGGCGCCTGCCCCCGGGGCCGGACGGCGTTCGCTTGAGATTGGGGGACGATTCGCCCGAGGCCACGCGCATGCGGTTGCTGTTCCGCTGGGGTTGTATCGGCGCCCAGGAGCTGGACAGTGTCCGCTGGTGCAGCTCGTCTTCGGCTTCATCGTACGAACCGTCGTCTTCGTCTTCCTCTGCCTGCGCTATCCGGGCATAGCCCGAGGTCGGCGGTCTTTTGGGCTTTGGCATCGCGAGAGAAGGCAGGTAGCGGGCGTTCGATGTTGTCGGGCACAGGGAGGCTGACTTCATATGCCTGGAATCCACGACCACCGACCACCTGGGCGGCATGACGGAAGCCGCATTGCATGATCGCCGCCGGCGCCTGATGGGGCTTAGCGGCCGCGTCGTACAAGGTGCACATGCAATGCTATTACCGGTAGATACAGGGCTGCAATAGTAGATACACAACTGGGGTGAGTGAATGTTCGTTCTGTTCCCACTGCGTAGGCTATCTAGGAGTGCAAAATAGACGCACGCTCAAAACGTGTCGTCCAGGTTCACTTGACGCCGCACAACGCTTGGGCTGTCCTCTTCATCCATTCCCCCGGTAGTGTCGGTCATGTCGGCGCCGGCCGTCATCAAAAGGTCGTCCACAATGCGCTTGCTGGCTTCCCGGGCTGCCCTACGTTAGCACTGCACGCGAAAGCATGTGTGTGATGCACGCCTACCAGGTGTCTGCAAGAGCTTGCTCTGCGGGATATGGAATTGAATGGTCTTTGGCGGCGAGAATCCCTCTTCGTAGCCGTCGCCGTCGCTGTTGCTGTCGCTGTCGTCGAAAAGGCCACCCCTCGTCTTTGTGATGCTGAACGGCTGCTTGCCCTTGCCCGGTGTCTGCACGCTCACGCCGGGGGTGCGCGGAGTCTTGATGGGCGAGAAGAGGTCGGCTCGGAGCTGTGGCGCTGGCGAGGACTCGGGCGAAGAGTCGTCGTCCCATTCGGGCAGCCCTTTCGTTGCGCCCCGGGGGGTGGGAGCACCGCGGCGGGCTGTGGCGGGGGTGAATGCGCCTGTCGGCTTATACTTTCTCGGGCTGGCCAACGGCGTGGCCTGGATACGGTACGTCTTGTCGAGAACATGATGCAAAAGCGGGTCCCGAGCAGCGTTCCTCTTCCCCGATGTCGGAGGCGCGAATGGCGACGAGTCGAAGCTCATGTCCGGCAGGGCTTGCGTCTTTGCCGGTGTCGTGGGGTTCAGCTTCGGTGTCCTTGTGCCCTGTATCTCCTCCCGCAGTGCCTCGTACGGCGACGAGAAGTCTGCGAACAGGGCCTCCTTCTCCCCCGTGTTCGGCGCTCGCGGCGTGCTGTGTGCGTGTGCGAGCGAGGGCGAGTCGAGCTCCAACGAGTCTTCCAGGCCTGCTTGCGAGGACGTCGGCCGCGGTGGTGTTACCGATGCGCCCGTCACAGTCTCGCCCTCCACCGTGTCGTCTTCATACATTTGCGACTGCTGCGTATCCTCGTGCGTCGTCGACTCGTCGTTGTCGGGTGCTTCATAACCAGAGAGGGAGACATTTGCACTGGCCTCGAAGAACTGCTTCCAGAACTTCGAGCCCTCCCAAACTGCCTCCGAATGCTTTCCATACTGCTCGACAATCGGCAGCACGCTTGTAGTCACAATCCGATGCGCGCGGCTGAAGTTGTGGTCGATTTCTACAATCGTCAGTGTCGACGTGGGGCAGCGAGGGGTTTGTTGACCTTGCCTTGCAGCGTGAGGGTGATGGACTGTTCCAGTCTCTCCAATTCCTCAGTGAGCGACAAGTTGCGCTGAGGAGCGATGCTTTGACGGGACATGGCAAGCTGTTGTTGCCGCTGATTACAATTACGGTAAACGGCCGAGGACTCAAGTGCTCCCGGTAACTGATAGATACTAGTTACTTGTAACGTCAAGCTAGGACGGGAAGGGCAAGACGGTCGATCATCCCTCACCGCACCGCCGACTTCCCCGCGACTCGACGTCAATTACACCGACCTGCCTTGGGGGCCCCCCTGGACTCTCATCCGACAAGAAGGCATGGGTTGAACCCGGCAGGATGGCTGTGGCAAAGCCCGAGCGAAACGGAGAGGGGTCGACTCCCACATAGCCGATTTGACAAGAAGCGGAGCAATAAGTAGGTACAAGTAGCCATCTTGGCCGTGCATTCTCTCTCCCGTTGACGCTTGCTGTTTCTTCCCGCCCAATCGTGATCTCTCCATCATGCCGTTCCGCGTACCAGCAAGAACACTCTGGCAAGCTTCGCCAAAGGCTTCAACACCGTCGCGCACCGGCCTCCACGCTCCACGATGGGCATGGGCGAGGAAATATGCGACGCCGACGATGGCGCAGCAAACCCGAACGGCAATCGTCACCGGATCAGCAGGTGGAATGTGAGCCTATCGCTCAATGTCTAATCCAGTATCTCATCGAGTACAGTGGTAAAGCAATTGCTCTTCGCCTCGCCCAAGATGGCTACGACATTTGCGTGAACGACATCTCTGCCAATCAATCACAGGCCGAAGAGGTCGTCAAGGAGATCAAACGCTTGGGCAGGAATGCCTTTCCCTACGCCGCCGATGTATCCAATCTCAGCGAAGTGCAGTCTTTGGTCGAAGCCAGCGTCTCGGAACTGGGGCCGCTGAGCACTATGGTGGCCAATGCCGGCATCGCCCAAGTCAAAGCTCTGCTCGACCTGACAGAACAAGACCTGAGGCGCATGTTCGAAGTCAACGTCTTCGGCGTCTACAATTGCTATTCAACTGCCGCCAAGCAAATGATAAAACAGGGCACCCCCGGAAAGATTCTCGGTGCCGCCTCCATCGTCGCATTCAAGCCGTTCGCCCTGCTATCACACTACTCGGCCTCGAAATGGGCTGTTCGCGGACTCACCCAAGCATTTGCGATGGAAATGGCCACCCACGAGATCACGGTCAATGCCTATGCGCCGGGCATCGTAGGCACAGCGATGTGGGATTTGATAGACGAAGAGCTAGGCAAGAAGACAGGGGCGAAGAAGGGAGAAACAATCAAAAAGTACACTGGCGAGCTGATCGCATTGGGACGCACAAGTGTGCCGGAAGACGTCAGCAGTACAGTGAGTTTTCTGTGTAGCAAGGACAGCGACTATATGACGGGGCAGACGATTGTGATAGATGGGGGGATTATATTCACATGATTGTTCAATGCAGCCACTCGTTCGATACATCACTACCATGCGAAAGCCCCATCCAACCTTGAAGCCTTGACCGGGTCATATGACGTATGACGTATTCATAGTTGGGCAGCGCTTGCGCTCTTACGAATCTTCTTTGATCAGAACGAGTGCTTTTCAGGATGTACAAGCACTGGGGTCCAGCAGAAGAAGACAGTTGAGGTCTCCATGTTCTGGTTAGTGCATCCGATAACGGTCTAGCGTATCCGCGCTGCTTCACATCAAAAGTTCAACCTCGCTCCTCCATCACCATGCCATGTCTTGGTCACGAGCACTGCTTTCCACTTGCAACATTTGCTCTTGTCTTACAAGTCGCGGCTCGATCCAAATAGCCGACTGCGAACAAGGCAAGCATGGCTGCCAACTATGTCACCTTCTATCCACGGGTATCGAGCGATGGTGCGAAACTCTATCACATGCTGCACGGGCAGGAGTGCGAAAATATGAGTTTCTGCAGTTCAAAGAGTCCGGCGATACGCATTTTACCTTTGAACTGTGGAGCACACCCGCAACAGATGCATTCCCCTTGCCTCAGTTCGACATCTTCTTGGAACGTGCTGATGGTGGTAAGTGCGTTTGTTCAATATCTTCAGCATCCATTCTTACCGCTGAAAAGGATTGCCAAAATCGATGGAAAATCATGCCTTGCCCCATGACCTGCCTACAAAAGTCGATCTTCAGCGGGTCATGTCGTTCATCGAGAAAGGTACTGTGAGCTGCGACACGTACCACCCACGTTGCGGTACCGACGCTGCCCAACTTCCAAAAAGAGTGTTAGATATCTCATCCCGAGATGGTGAATTAGTAAAGTTGGTCGAGCTCAGTGGAGTCAATGCGCCCTACATCGCACTAAGGTGACTGGTAACAAAAATGGAACTCTGCAGAATGATTTACTGACCCGCTGAAGCTACTGTTGGGGCTTGTCAAAATCCAATATAAGTACCACGTCAATCACCATATCTGATCATATGCGCGGTATCCCGGAAACCTCCTTGCCACAAATCTTTCGAGATGTCATCGCCATTTGCCGTGACGACAACATACGCTACCTCTGGATAGATTCCCTTTGCATCATACAAGACTCGCAGGAGGATTGGGAGCTGGAGTCATCCAAGATGGCAGCCATCTACTCGCACTCGCATCTTACTATTGCGGCCTCGGCTTATGCGGATCCACAAGCTAGTCTGTTATCAGACAGGTGGACAACGATTCACGATCCAACGGGTACTTCCCATCGCGTTCCTATTGCTTCGGTTCCTATCAAATGTGCGGATGCAACGTTCAGGTTGCGTCCGCGATTACACCTTGCCCATGACCGGTTCGCACAACTGGACAACGCCCATCACCATGTCGCAGATGCGCCACTTTTGACTAGGGCGTGGGCATACCAAGAAAGACTCCTACCCTCGAGAACTTTGCATTTCCTTGCTGAAGAGCTGGTATGGGAGTGTAAGACTGGGCTTCGTTGTGAATGCGGCCAGGTCGATGACCCATTATTACGAGAAGCGGAAGCCCATGCTAGGGAAGAGCCCCCCTTGCACAGTGACTCCCAACAGTGGCTCAAGTCATTCGTCGCAAGAGCGGACCACCCGGACGCCACTCACGAAGAGCTCGCAAGCATATGGATGGACGTCGTAAGCGAGTATTCCAGGCTCAACCTCACAATGGAGAGTGATCGACTACCTGCACTTTCTGGCTTAGCAGGCAAGTTTCTCAACACCTCACTTGGCGATTACATTGCCGGTACCTGGACGAACACACTTCCTTTAGCTCTATTGTATGATGTCATACGTGACAAAGAATCCTCCTCTACGGATACGTACCAACCGCAAGCGCCTAGCTGGAGTTGGGCATCTATATCTCTTGCCAGTGCTAGAGGAATCTCATACGATCGCGCGATCCAATATTTCACTGCACCTTGTTCGGATTTTCAACTAGTTCGAGCAACGTCCAAGGTCTTTGGGAGAAATCCTTTCGGCTGGGTCAAGCGAGGTGTTCTGAGAGTACGCGGACTGACTGTCACTTGTCTTGCCATGGCGAGGCAAGAAGGCGGAATGGCTTTGAGGATACGTACATCACGTACGCAGATGCGATTGTCTTCTCGCAGCGATATGATGGACCTGTCATTGGACCACCATGATGAAGAGTATGATAAGGTTCTGCTGCTCTATCTAGGATCTGGATTTGGTCTTGCGCTTCAAAACGTTGAAAACCACTTCCTTACCCCGAATGCATACCGAAGGGTCGGAATTGCAAGATGGACGCGTGAGTCTCGGTTATGGGACAAGTACTGGGCAAAGCATTTGGAAAAGAGGTGTCTTGATCTGGTGTGAACAAAGATACCTTTTAATAAACCGTGTCTAGCCACACTTTCAACAAGGGACCGCATACCATTTCGCGAACCAATTCCTAGAAATGCGCGATTTCCTCGTTTCCGCAATCAGTGCGAAAGTACACTGCTTGATCCTGAAGGGTGAAAGTAGACCGTTTTTTCGGTACTGAACTCGTTGATACCCCAGATCGAGTTCGATTGCCCCCAACCAGACCCCTTTACTCCGCAGATCGGTGCGCCAACTGTCGCAACGTCAGCGCGAAACGTCGCATCATAGTAGAGTCAACATACCGGAATCTGTGCATGTCACATTGTTGATGTGTACCTGGCCATACTCGAGCTGCTTCGCAACATGGTATGCATGCTCCCAACTCGCACTGTGGACAGCGGCATTCAAACCATACGCCGAGTCATTCGCCTTCACAACAGCATCGTCGTCATCCTCTGCAATATACACCGTGGCTGAAGGGCCAAACGTCTCTTCGTCAAAGATCCGAGCATCTCTCGAGACATTGGCCACCAAGGTAGGCTTCAAGCTCGTCTCGCTGAGATACTCGAGGCCTCCCGCCAGGAACGTCGCGCCTTTATCGTGAGCGTCTTTGAGGACATCGTAGGCGTGGTCTGCAGCTTGCTTTGTAACGGCATCCCCGACTTTGGGGATTTTGGAGAAGATGGCGGAGAGGATTGCGACGAATTTGTCGTAGACTGCTTTGTGCACGAAGATGCGCTCAGTCGAGAAGCAGAGTTGGCCGTGGTCCAAGACGGCTTTGTTCAATTAGCGCTTTCACCTTTGCACACTCCGAATTCGGGAAATCCTACCGCCCATGGCACAGAGCTGAGCCGCCTTTTCCAGATCTGCATCCTCCAGTACGACCGCCGGTCCCTTCCCTCCAAGCTCCATCAGAATGGGCTTCAAGTACTTGGATGCCAACTGCCCGATCCGACTCCCGACCGCAGCGCTCCCAATGAAGTCGATCTTCCGAACCGCCTTGTGAGCGATGATGGCTTCAGTAACCGCCGCAGCATCATCGCGTCTAACCTGGATCATGTTGATAACGCCCTTGGGGATCCCGGCTTCCTCGAAACATTCGCGAAGGAGGTGGTGTGTTTGCGGGCAGAGCTCGGATGCTTTGACGACGATGGCGCATCCAGCAGCTAGGGCCATGGACATGGCTCGTAGAGGGAGGATGACGGCACCATTCCAGCTGCATTACCGTCAGCACTATTCTGCGTAAGCGCTACTTTCAACACATTCGATACTGACGGCGGAATAATCAGAACAACGCCAATTGGCTCCCTAACCACCACCGTCAAGCCACCCATCTCTTCGCCGCCCTCCGCCGTCATCCTCTGTGGCACACTTCCTCGAATCTCACTTGTCGCCGCAGCAATCTCCCTCATGTTTGTAACACCTAGCCATGGATTCACGTTGGCGAATTGCTCCGGACAGCTCGTTTCAGCCATTTGACTCGCGGCAATCTCTCGAGTGCGAGACTCGATGATATCTGCGGCTTTGAGAAGGAGAGTGCGTCGGTAGGTAGGTGAGGTTTTGCGCCATGTTGTGAATGCTTTGGCGGCGGTGTCGCAGGCGAGAATGGCCGTTTCTGGGGTAGATGATTGGGCATAGTGGATGGGTTTGTTTTGCGTGGAGGAGATGACCGGGAAGATGACGTCTTTGTCTGAGGCGGGGTGGACGGCGCCGTTGATCCAGAGGGGGACGGTAAGGTGACCTTCGGGTGCTTGGGGGTGCTTGGTCAAGACCATGATGAGGGTTTGTGAGATGATTCAGCGACGTGCGGGATATGTGAAGTATGCGAAAGCTGAGTTTTGAATACGGAACAGTGTTCACGACGTCGACAGATCTTTTATACATATCCTAGATCTTACCCAGGTAGCGTTTTCGGCTGCATTATTGAATCGTTGCCCGAGATCCCGTTCCACTTGGCTCTGACGGTACCCCAGCTCTATGCCCTACAGTTGGCTCTGATGTTACCCTGACCCCTTCCGCTTGCGTCATCTTTTGTCTCTCTTCCCTACAGAGCAAAGCGACGCGCCGGCCCGGACGTATACCTGGCGTTCTTAAATCCGGCGACATTTCCAAGAGTGCAAGACGAGTTAGTGATACATGTCCGCGATGTGGAAACTTTGCGATGGCCATGGCAGCGCGCGCGACTGGACCGGAAGTTCGAGCTCGGTGTTTCGGTGTTTCGGTGTCCCGTTGTCTAGTGGTGTCCATCGGGTCGGCCCAGCTCTCTCGCGCCAAATGGACGTGCATGGATGTATACCCGGAGCGTTGAGATCAGAACAGTTGGACTTTTCTTGGATCACAACTACGAAACCACGACACAGAAAATAAGCACATCTTTCCATACACCAATGTGTGCGGTCGATGGTCTATCAAGCGCCCTTGCCTCCTTGACTCAGTCCACCATTTTCCTCGTCTTCCTCCGGTGTCAGTTCCGTAATCGGCGGGTCCTCGAATTTATTCTGGAGCGACCTCTCCAACCTCCCCAATCTCCTCGGGTCAGCATCTCCCAGCTCCTTGTATTCTCTCATCACCGCCACAGCCCTCGCATCTTCCACGTACATCGCCTGTGTAATCAAAGTCTCCCAGGTGCCTCGTCTGGGCATCCACCCCAAACTCCTCATCTCTTCATAATACAGCAATGCATCATCTGTATCCCGGACAGTCAGGCAGACCAGTATAAGGCGGTCGTAGGTGAGACTGTCGGGCTTGACGCCAAGCTGTGTCATCTCATTGGCAAGAAACATGGCTACGTTTTTGCGGTTGCTCCGGACACAGGCTTGCATCAGGATGTTGAAGGTCGCGGTGTTGGGGCCAGCGGGACAGACGGTGGAGAGGGCTTTGTAGAGTTCGATGGCGGTCATGAAGTGCACGGCTCTGTCTCCGAGGCAGCCTTGCATACATGCATTCACCGCCACGAGGGGTACCTTGGTCCCTTCGGATGTGAGTTGCTGGAGCATTTTGAAGGCCTCTATGGGTAGAGACTCGTCTTTGGCGAGATAGGTGTGGAGTGGGTGCAGGGCATCGGGGTCAACGCGGAGCCCGGATTTTTGCATGATGAGGATGACGGAGAGGGCCGAGGAGAGGTCGCCGGCGGCGAGGTAGCATTCGATGAGGGCTTCATAGTGGTGGGATGTCAAGAGGGTGTCGCGCTCGGTGAGGAGGCGGGTGACGTCTGTCGCCAGCTTGACGTTGCCGGTGCGTGCAGCGATGGAGAGGACGTTGAGGCAGGTTCCGGTGGGGGGGTTGAGGTAGCCGGGGAGCACTTGGGTGTTCCAGACCAGGATTACGGCGTCGGCCTGGCATCGTCAGCACCGTGATTCCGCGTGTGTCTGCAACCAAAGGCAGACTTACAACATGCCTCCTCGCCGCGGCGTCCAGCAGCTGCTGCCACATGGCGCCGCTCAACTTGAAAGCGTGGCCGCCGACACTCTGCCTCAAGCTCAGGACATAAAACACCTCCTCGACCTCGCCAAACTCCAACAGCATCCACATGGTCTTGTCCCAGAGCCACAGCTCCACCTCGATCCTCTGGCGAAGCATGTCCTCCAGCTTCTCCAGAGCCTGTTCAAACAGCCTCTCCCTGAGCAGGCCCGCAACGACGAAATTGTGCGCCCGATCGGACAGAGTGAACCAGCGCTCCTTCATGTACACCAGGATATCCGTCCTCAGCATGTGATCCGGGTGCACGGCCAGCGCCTCCAGCACACACTCGGCACCGCGTGCGTCCAGCTCCACGCCATTGTCGCGCATTTCGTCCAGCGTCTTGTGGATGGCGCCTGCGGTCACGGCCTCGCAGTTTGCAAAGCTATGCAGGACCGCCGCGTACATGTGCGGGTTGAGCACTTCGCCACGGTCCTTGACCAGCATACGTATGATGCTCAGCACTTCCTGGTACTTCCCCGCAGCGCCGTCGATGCGCAGCTGGTCGTAGAGTTGGGGCGTTGGGAGCTGGTTCATGGGCACCGGCTCACGGAGGCTGCGATGGGAATTCGCCAACTCCGCTCGTTCATAGGGGTTTAATGCCATGGCGTTGAAGGCTCCCAACACGTCCTGCTCCAAGGGGGGCTGTGATGATGCATATCCGCGTGTATTGCACGCGCGCAATGGCCGGCGTGGTGCTGCTCGTTGTGGCCGGCTTCGAGCTGCGGTGTATGTGGAAAGGCGGGAAGGGGAAGGGGAAGCGGAAGGTAGCTGCGTGTATCTAGGACAAAGACATCGCCATAGCCCGTCGTTTATGATGGGGCGTGGCGGCATCAACATGGGCATCGATATTGGCGTTGGGGGATGGAGAGATGTCGATGCGCGGCGCGGAAAAGTTCACAGTTCACAGTCGCTGGTCCGCGCTCCCCGTCCGTCCTCCTCCGCTTCCCCCTCCGCGTCAGTGCACATGCATGGATAGCAAATGTCCAGTTTCATTCTGCTGAAAAAAAAATACACTCTCGTACACAAACTATATGCTACCCACCCTGGAAACTATATGCTGCCCACCCTGAGAACCAGAATGTAATCGTGAAAAAAGAAACAACTCCCTACGCCACCCAGGGGCCGCCTGCAGGGTATAGCTCGAATGCGAAATAAATACCAATGCTCCCTCAACAAATCGCGTTACACAACCGGCGCCTCTCGCGCATTGAGCGCCATGTGCTGGTATATGAACATGTCAAAGCTAAAGAATCGAAAGCGCGCGCCCGAGCTGGGTTCATCTCTTCGCTGCTGCGCTGAGGAACTCGAGGATCTGGACGCTGGTCAGCTGGGGCTCGTCGGCTCCGACATGGCGCTACTCACGTTGGGCGATAGCAGATCGTTGCTGACCAAATGCTTCCCCAAGATCCTGACCACCTCGACCTGCTCCTCCGGTGTCAACCCGGTGATGGCGGCCTCGATGACGCTGCCCACCGTCGTCCTGTTGACGGCTATGAAGCTCGAGTAGTAGAAGAAGGCGATGGTCCCCATGATGAACTGGCAGTCCATGCGATCCGTCATGCCTCCGTGGCCCGGGATGCTGTCACCAAAATCCTTGATCTTGAAAGTACGCTTCAGACCCGAGGCAAAGAAGCCGCCGAAGGGGGCGATGAGTGAGGCAAAAGTGGCCAGCACGAAGACGTGAAGCTGCACGGGCTTGAACGTGTACGTGTTGGGAATCGGAAGACCGGCGGGGATGAAGGGGATCGTGTATTGCTTCGGGATGAAGACGGTGTTGGGCGTGCACTCGAGGCCCGTCCAGATGTTGGCTCCGAGGTCCTGCTGGTGTCAGTCAACGTGCACGTGGCGGAACCATGGTCACCTACGTTCACGGGGCAGATGAAGTACTTGTACTGGGACATGAAGTGCGTCAGCAGGAATCCGAAGATGATGGTGAAGAACCAGGCGCCGAGGAATCCTTCCCATGTCTTCTTGGGGGAGATCTTGATCAGCGGTGTTCGTCCGAAGGTGATGCCACACAGGTAGGCCCAGATGTCGTTTGTGATGACCATGGCCACGGGCAGGAAGAACCAGATGAAGCCTTCGAAGATGTTGTTGATGATGAAGTGGGCCTGGCCGACAATGAGGAAGAGGGCCATGTGCGTCCAGGCGAACTGGCTGAACTGGAACCTGTAGTGGCCTTTCTGTAGGGAGGAGACGAAGAAGACGAAGCCTGGCAGAGTCAGCATACGCCGGGCCACGAGGCCATGGGGGACAACACACCAATGATGTACAGCATGAAGGAGATGAACCTGTGGTGGGTCGTGAGCGGCAGCAGAACCTTGTCGACCAGCAGAATGTGCTTGAAGTAGTAGATGACGCTCTCGCCGTACAGGTAGTACATGGTCGTCCCCAGGAAGTACCAGTTCAGCGACTTGGTGAAGCGCAGGCTTCGGGCCCTGCTGGGCACATTCGATATGGCGATGACCTCCTTGAAGGATATGATCTGCACGGCGGTTACGATGATGATGATGAAGATGTGGCCGGCCGAGAGGGCGAAGAAGAAGAAGGCGATCATGATCAGAGTCCATATGGTGCGCACCATGAAGTTGGCCTTCTTCTTCTCGTACTCGGTCTGCGGGGGGGACGCCGGAGGCTCCGATTTGGAGAGGGCGCCGTTCCTGGTCGTGGGGCTAGCTGGCTCCGAGGTGTTGGCGCTGATTTCCGACATGCTCATCGAGGACCGTCGAGCTTTGCCGTTGCCGACGCTGGCCCGCGGGAACTTGACAGTTCGCGGCTTCGCCATGGCGTTGCGGGGTTGCGGCGGTGCGCGGCGGGCGACGAGGTGAAGCACTGCGGGCGCGTCCAACGTCCAACGTCGGGAGCGGACGCGTCGGAAGGCGAGCGGCGACTGTGGCGGTCAACGGGCTGGAGGGCTCAAATGGGCGGAGGCGAAGGCGAAGACCGCTGGGGGCGTGGATTGAGAACGGCGAAGGGTGAAGGGTGGATAGTGGGCAGCGGGCAGCGGGCAGTGGGTAGCGGGCTGGCGGCAGAGTTGGTTGGTGTTGGAGGGCTTGCTTGGAAAATACGTCAGAGTGCCGCTCCGGGATTCGTCCTCCAATGGAGAGTGCATGTGAAGCCCAGACAAGCAAGACAAGACGGGGAAAGAAAGACGAGGGCGATGTGCAAGAGTTGGGCAGCTTGCAGCTTGGGAATGGCACGCAAAAATGGACCACGATGAGTTCGACTTTGACTTTTCGGGGCACGAGCTGGACGAGCTGCCCGCGAATGCGCTGCAGGAGCTGGAGACGACGGCCATCCAGGCGACACAGCAGCAGCAGCAGCAGGCATACGGCGAGGACTACGGCTTCGAGGGCGGCGACGAAATCATCAATCTCGACGACACAGCAGGGACAACAACGCGCTTCGGCCGGCTGCCCGCACAGGACGACCATGACGACCATGACGACCATGACGACCACGACGACCACGACGTCGAGCAGGCGCAGTCCCAATCACAGGTCGACCCCAGCCGCCTGCTCCAGCGCATCAAGCAGGTAGGCATACAGCCGAAGGAAGAAGCCAACGCGCAGCGGACTGACAATGGCAGCTGGAGCTGGAGAAGCGAGCCCTCAAGCTTCAGGTCCGGACCGCGACCGACGAAGCCAGCAAGAAGGCGGGCGAGGCGGACAATCTGAGACGGCGCGCAGAGGCAGACCGGCGGGAGGCTGCCCAACGCCTGGCCACGGTCGAGCGACAGCACGCCGAAGCTCGCGATCAGCTCAGGGCCGAGAAGGCGAACGTGAAGCGCCAGCTGGATGCGACGGCGACGAGCAATGCCTTTGACAGGCACGACGCCATCCGGGAAGAGCAGGAACGACGGGCGCGACGGGCATTCCCCACGAGAAACAGGCCCATCGCCAGCCCCGCGGCGACACCGAGAAAGGCGCAAAGGACACGGCACGGCGACGGCTTCGACGACGAGGGGGGCGAGAACGACGACGACCACGACAACGACGACCACGACCTCGACCACGACCACGACCACAACCACCACCACAACCACGACCACGACCGCGAGAAAGCGCGAGGGAAGCCCAGGCCCGCAACACCGCGACAGGCCCACAAGAGGAAGCGGCAGCAGACCAACGACAGCCCCATTGCCATTGCCGTTGCCGTTGCCGCGCTGCCCCTGGAGCCTGAACCGCCGCCCCCTCCGCCGCCGCCGCCAAAGCTCCATGCCACGCTGCTGCGTACCCTCTGCGACGACCAGGGCCGCTGTGCTCTCCTCCAGCGCCTGCTCGCCCACCGGTGCTCGAATGGCAGAGACCGCGTGCTCGAGGCTCTGTCCCAGCATGCCTTCCCCTCGCAGCCGGGGAAGAAGCTGTCCTCGGTGGTGTACGACTCGCTGCCGGGCCTCCGGCTCTCCCCAAGTGCCCACGACCTCGCTCTGCGTACCTGTCGCGTCTTCTTTGACCTGTGGGCGCAGTGTTTGCGCGAGAAGTGCTACTCACCTGTCTTCCTGATCGTCGATGCGCTGCGCTTCATTCTGGCCTGCGAGCCGGCCAGCACAGCCGTCGCGACTACAGAACAGATTATTCCGCTGATCGCCGAGTCGGTCTACGTCGTGGCGACGCCCGTGGGGGAAGCTGCGGCTCTGCACAGAACCGAGGCCAGAGCAGCCGCTCTCTATTCCCCGCACCAGAGAACCCTCGCATCCCAAGTCAATGTCGAGGACTGCCTTGAGCTTCTCTACCTCGTCGCCACGAGCTGTGTCTCGTCGCCCTCGCCCGGTGCCTTGACACGTTTTTGGAACACCATGCCTTATACCGACGTGCTCCTGCTGCTCCACAGGAACCAGCCCCGTCCCCACATCAGCTTGATGCTGCGTATCCTGGCTACCTCGGCGCTGCCCACATCACTTGGACCCTTGGGTATCAAGACCAAGAGTGAGGCGCAAGACCAGACAGTCACAGAAGCCAATACGATCCAGCGGCTGACCAGCATGTTCTTCGAAAGGATCGAGCCTATCCCTGACCCCGATCTTCCTTCTCCCGAGACCGTCCCCGAGGCCCAGATTTGGAAGCTCCGCCTCAGGGTGCTCGATGTGCTGACCCAATTCTCCCTCACGGAGCACGGCTGCACGAGGCTCGCCGGCGACCACTGGTGCATCGGCCGCTTGATCAGGTACCTCAATCACTGCGTCGCGTCTTTGTACACGCGACCGCTCTCACCCACCCAACCTCTCAAGATTGCGAGCATCAACGCGACAACGAAACTCATACACCACATCGTCACGCGAACGAATACACCAATCAAGACGAAGCTCAAGGGCGTGCAGCATGCTTACCATGTTGCCTTTTCGAGGATCACCAACTCGCATAGATTGGTGTTGGAAACTGGTATAGAGGATTGGGTCATTGACATGGCGCATGAACTTCTCGATGAGGATGTGGGGCCTGAGGAGGGCGATGCTTGTGAAGAGGTTTTCCCGAGCGGGAACAGTGCCTGATGTCCATAACCTGACAGGAGGTTTGGATGTAGCGTAGGATTAAAGCGTTGCCTATTCATGACCAAGCATTGTAGCATTGTATTGGGCGGCGTTGGCCTTCGTCGAGGTGCTGGTGATGCCACTGGAGCCTTGCGACTTGCTGATGTATATACATGGTTCTTTTTGTACATATTTGCCAGCGTCAATTACTCGTCATTTTCACTTCGTGATCCTTGCCCTCTTCGCTCGGCAGTCGTCGCACTGCGGTGGCACGCTTGAACGTTGAGCTGTATTCTTTTCCGAGCTGTTTCGGTCGCGTAATATTCAGGTCCTCCGAGGATGAATGAGCTCGTCACGTGATTGACCTCCTCTCGACAAACGGGCGCAAACACCAGCCCTACGTCACTTGAAAGCGATGAAACCACTCGTCTCCTATCCGCAGCTTATCAAACGACCAGAAACGGCGCTCACCGGCGCTGGGCACGCCCGGTTCTGCCTTCTTCGATTTTTTCTAATCTCTCTCACTCTCACTCTCACTCTTACCTTCACCTTCACCTTCACCTTCACCTTTACCTCAGATCCTGACGGCCGAGCTCCAGACACGCTAGCGCCAGCCGAGAGGCCCCTACGTATAAATACCTGTCCACCGACCCCTCCCCTCCTTCTCCTCCACACTCCACTCCATTTCCAAGATCTTCCCTTCAAGATGTCATGGCATTCCTACTCCAGACGAACTTCAACATCGTCTTACCTTTATCCCATTCTACCCTGATGGCTCGAGCTCAAGCTACCCCACCATCTTACCTCAACGTCAACACACCTCGCTGTTGACCGCGCCACCTCACTACCGACCCCCTTCCATGTTGGCTGCCCTTACCGTCGACCATCTTCACTGCTGAACCACCCTCACTGTCGACCACCTTGTTGAGCTTCGAGCCTGCTATGGCCTTGAAGCCTTCCAAGTATGTATCGCCCGCTCACTCCTGCGCGTCACTAATAGCTTTTCTCGCTTCTGCCAGGAAAACAAAACAAGTAAGTCTCACTGCCTCCCTCTCACTTCCCCTGCTCACTGACGGTCTTCTAGAAAAGAAGAACCATCCCATACCCACTACCGCTTCACGTCACGTTACACCCTCCCTGGGTCGCACGCCAAGGTCGAAGTCCTTCGTAGTAGACCTTCGAGACCCCTCGCCATCGTCCCGCTCATGCATACGCCGGTGCTTGGAATACAGGTTGGTTCGGTGCTTGGAACATACACATGGTCAAGAGAAGAATCTTCACGGTCAAGAGACGGAACGCTTGCAAGTTGTAAACAACCGGCCCGGCATCCTTGCTGTAGACTACGCTTCGGCGAGTTAGCAAGGTCAGGACAACGGTAGTTGTTTGCAGCTGTGTATGGCAACCTGCATGGTCTGTTGTGCTCGACAGTGCGCGCATCTCTCATGTTGCTGCAAAGTAACCTCTCACAGCTTGCGCCCTTCCAGCCTCAGCCATGCAGTGTTTGCCCGAACGGTCGAGTGGAATCTGAGCGATTAAGTTACGCAGCCTGCCGTTCGCACAGTTATAACCGCTTGCATGCAAGGTTTGGTGGTTGGTTATGGTCATTGATGGTACCTGTTCTTTCACAGTATGGTCTTTGGTGTTTGGTAGGGATGTCATCCCGAGTTGTTGGTTGTTGGTTGTTGGTGTTGGATGTATTTATTGGGCACACAAGGAAACAAGTAAACAAAAATCTGAAAAATCAGACCCTCGGGTCACCCACCATCTACAGTTCCTTCCCTTACTTGACGTTCTTCCGTGATTCATGCTCTCACTCTCCCCTGCTAGCTTTATTGCCTTGCCCTACCCTACCCATCTGCCCCGCCTCTCCATGTTTCCCTGCGGGGTCATACGACTGTACACTTGCATCAGCATATCTCCTCCGGTTACGATGGCGTTTAATGCCTTCCACGCCCGAGCCGTCTCTTTCACAAAGTTCTCATAGCTCTCCGCTTCTTTCCCCAACAGTTGGACATGGTCCTTGTACTCAGCCTCCGTCATGCTGAATCGCGTCTCCTCGAATTCATTCAGCCCAGCTTTATCGCTCAAAGCAGGCTTGACTTCTTTGCCTAGTGCCTTCCACCAAAGTCTTGCAACATCTCGGTTTGTACATATATATATATGTCTGCAAGGTCCCAATCATGATATTTTTTTCTACCTCCAGCTGAACGATAGAAAGTAGACACGTATATGTATGTAAACCAAAAAAGTATATTGCCTGTTCAAATAAACCGTTGGTATGTAGTACTTTGGAACTAATTCAGCGTTCGAGTTGAACCACCGAGTGGTAGCGTCGTACAACGGTCTGTAGGCTGCATCTATCGCGAAAAAGCAGATACACTTCGAATTTCTGCATCCTCCTCTTCATCTTCGGCCAGTTTCTTCCCCGGAAGGCTGAGTTGAAGTTAGCAAGATGAATGATGGCGGTCAACGCAACCCTGTACTTGGGAGCAACGTACCGAACAGCACGATCCAGAGCAACCGGAAGACCTCTATGCCGGCCGCGCAGCATGACAAAAACCATGATGATTTTGCTTCCCGTGTACATACCGCCGGTGAAACTATACGCCTGATCAGGAAGGCCAATGGAGATGCCAATGTTGGTGTATCCCGAAAGAATTTCGAACAGGATGTTGAACACGCTGTAAACAACGGGTTGTTCGACCGAGTGGTGCGTCTCGATGAGCGTAATCAGGAACAGTGCCAGTGCGATCCACCATACATCGTGACTGAGCTGGCCACGCACCTGCTGGGAGAGAAGACTAGGGGGTCCAGTTCCTGGATGATCGTGCAGCGAATGAACAGAGGCCCGTCCGAAGTCAATCGTGGCGGCCCTACGAAGTGGGTTTGGTAGTGCCGTTTGTTTGCGGGCAACACCAACACCTTGGAAACCTGTCATACGTCGCTGGATCTGTCGACCTACAAAGGCTGTACCGCGTCGACCAGCCGCGAAGAGTCTGTTGTTGGATGGAGTTTGCGAAATGCCGTCCCAGTTTCTGTTGTTCGTGTTGGATGGGAGGCCGGGGTCATTGTCGAAGATGCTGCTGCTGGGGGAGTGAAGCTGATCTTTTTCAGCTTGGTCACCTTCGTAGATGCCCAGTGACCGCTCTTCGTAGACGTTTGTCTTGCGCATGGTGATGATGTGAGGGTACGCCGCCGTATAGAAGATGACCAACCAGAGAACCTGGACATCGAAGTACATGGCGGACGGCGAAACGATCGCGTAACCTCCCGATGGGATCGAAAATCCCTCGAAGAGTGAAATGAAGATGCGTTGACCCAGAGGTATCGCCTCCATGATCGGGTTCCCGATGCTGAGGACCAAAATCAAGACCCAGTCTGCCGCGACAAACCCCGTAAACGTTAAAACGAACATCCAAGTATCCTTGGTTGGGAACATGCTCGTGTAGACGCGCCGAGGAAACTTGAGAATGAAATCGAAGCCTTCTTTCCAAACGCCATACTCTGATTTGTCTCTTGAGAAGACGTTTAGCAAGGCGGACATTGCCCAGATCAGGAACCTGACGAAGACTGGGAAGGCTGCCGGGCCTGCCAACGACAGGATCGTAACGATGGTGAGGATGAAGTAGGACGACTGGAAAGGTATGAAGCCCGCGTCCAGGAGGGTAAATCCGGCGTTGCTATATGCGGAAATGGCAAGGAACGTTCCAGCCCAGAAGCAATTTTGATTGTTGGTAGCGCAGGCGTCCTTCTCGTACTTTAACATGTAGGCGCCAAGGGCAATAGCGCCGAACAACTGCCACAGTAGAAAGTAGAGAAGGACGAATACGGAAAGAAATTTGAGAGAGCGATACTCGACACCGCCGAGGTACTCGCGCTCCTCGGAAGACAGGTTGAAGAACTGGCCGTTCCTGCCGACGTTGCGTTTCTGTTCATTCAAAAATGTCTGCACGTTGAAGCCTAGGGATGCTTTCGACTCGGCCGTTTGAGGTCTACGTCTCGTAGATCCGCTCTGATGGGAATATGTCTTATAGATCGAGTGTCCGGATGTAGCTGCATGCGACTTATCGAAAGACTTGTTTTCTTGGATAGGTTCAAGAAAGCCGATGTGTTGGTGTTGTTGAGTCCTGTCACTAACCGGGGATAGGGTATCCTGTGGGGCTTCAACAACTAGCGTGTCATCGGGAGAGACAACCGCAGGCACCGATGAGCTTACGTCGTTTACAGTTTTGGATGGTCGCGGCTTGCTCTGTGCTCGGGTTTTGCCAAAGGACGACATTACTTGCATACCGAACATGGCACCCGTCATGCCCACCACAGAGCTGGTCTTTGTCGTTTTCTTTCTCTTCTCCCGCTCCATCTCTACGATGTCCTCAAACCGCTTTTCGAAGATGTGCCTCCGAAACGTGATCGTGAAGTACGACACCAGGACCTGACTACCTAGCATCATCAAGACGAGCAGTTCGGCCTGCTGGAACGTTGTGAGCTGGCTAACGTTGACTGTGTTGAGTCCAGAGGCTGTAAGTGCAGACATTGTCATGAACATGGAGTCCCAGAATCCAATGCTGTAAGCCGGGGACGAGGAGCCCCAGAAGATGAGGGTGCCAACGATGCCCAGACCGATAAAATAGCCATAGTGGAGGGTGATGAAGTCTGGATGTCAGAGTACCTCAGTCAGCAAAGCTCGACCGGAGGGGTGTCGGTACACGTCGCATAATGCTGTGATGGTAGCGCCGCCCACAACGTCTCCCGATCACGCAAGACACCAGACGAGCAGTCGGGCTGCTGTAGACCACGTGATGATCGTGTGCGCGCTCTTCATGTTGAGTGATTGGAGGTTGCTGGTACGTACTGATGGGAGGGAAGTAGGGCTTGACGGCTTCTACCGCGGCGATGAGGCGGGGGTGTTGGTCGCTAAAACGGCCCCAATGTTCTTTAAGCCCCATCGTCATCCGGAGCCCAGTCCAGTCCAGTCCAGTGTAGGTTATCGCATGAGTGAACAATCGTTGAGGAGAGAGGAAAAACTTTCAATGTTGGGGGTTTCCAGTAAGCACGTCGCTACCTGTTTCCCCCTCGCCTCGCAAGCACGGTCTGTGTCTACAAGCCCAGCTGTCAGGGGCTGATCCTTCGCGAGCTATGAAAGAGCTTAAGAGCCAATCAATGGTCGCGCAGAAGAGATGTCAGATGGAATCAATTTCGTCGCGACTCAATTGCTCATTAAGATTATTGCACATGTGAAGGCCATTGCCCCAATTGACACCACCGCCACTGCCTATATCTGCGACCAACCAAATTCGATCTTGTAGAGGTTGAATATGTGAGATGAGATGCAATATAGTCGAAGTGTCTGTTTTTTTTGGGGGTTTTCTTAGGTGAAACTATAAGGGATGGGTAGTCGTCTACCTTCATTTCGCATACAGTATTGTTGAACTGTGGAGGAGTCTTTATCACTAAAATAATATTGAATTTGAACAAAAACCGCTTGCTCGCCATCTCCCCTACCCATCGTCACCGTTGCCCTTTTCCTCCTTTTCCTGTTCATCCACGGTCACCACCCGCACATCCTGAGCCTTGCACACACTAACCCCGCATCCAGGGCACAGAATCCATCGTGTCTTACACACTTTGTTAACCAACCCATCTAAGCACAGCAGATGCATCAAGCACCCGCACGCGTTCACATTCATGCACACACCGAGTGGCGTGTTCAAGAAGCGTTGCTTGCAACCGACACAGGCCTCGGTTGCTGTAGTTGCATCGTAGAAAGTAGCATGGTTGTGTGGAGAAGTAGAGGATATCGTGGTCATGAGCGGGTGAAGTGGAAGGTTATCAGCAAATGGAGGAAGGGTTGGGGGCATCAAGGTATGGAGGGCAGCCGCTTGAGCAACGGTGGTGGTGAAGGAGGTGTAGTAGGAGTCCAGTTCGGCATCGGCCTCGATGTCGGAAAACTCACTCAGGCATTGCACAATGAATGCGTCGCCACCTTTATTCTCAGGCTTTGACTTTGGCTCTCGTTGGGGTGGAGACGGTGCTGTCTCCTCCTCAATGGTCGATTGAGGCGGTGGAGAAGATGTCGGTTCCTCCTTCTCGACGAAGGATTTCGATGGCATGTTCAACATGGTATCCTATCTATGGAGAAGTCGAGGTTTCGGGATGTGAGGTAGCGGAATGTTGGTACGTTGAAACGATAGGCGGTAAGGTGTTTAGTATCAACTCGTGATGGTGGAATAACGTCGAGCTTTTGTTGCAGACCTGTCTGCGTACATTGTACGGTGACTGTACAGTGTCAACGTGCTTTGGACACATTGTTCTGTTGCGTAACTGAGCGAGCGTGTTGTCGCAAGTCTTTATTCAGCGCTGTACAGAGTATATGTTCATCTACTGCATGATGTCGAAGTCTGGTCATTCAATTCTTCCTTATATACTCACAACAAATCTTGGATAGCTTCACAAAGTCCATTTGAGTTTCGATCAAGATGGAAAGATCATGTTTCGACATTTTTCGTACATAGTTGAAGCTATCAAGTATTTTATTGAATAGAATGTGCAGTGCCAAGCTTCGAGCTACATGAAATGATATCAGTATCTATGCAGCACTCCGATAGGGATTCACACGAAACGAAGGACAGGGATCAGGGATGCTGAGGCTGTCAGGGACCCGCGCATGTGATTGGCGCAGAAAGCGAAGAACAAGACGACAGCTTGTTTCAAGTGTCGAGGCTTTGTATCGGTACAGCATTATCAGTATACATGTAATGGGTCAAAAGTGTGGAAAGCGTCTGTGACATGGCTCTGCGTGGTCTCCTCTTGTCACCACATAGGTACTACGTAATCATGTACACGGATCATATCATCCCTGCTTTTTCTCCTCGAAAGTGATGCGACATGGCAAACCCACTCCGTTTCTTGGCACCGGCGTCGCCCTTGCCGCATATCGTTCCCAACGGCGCGCAGACGCCGGCTATATGCACACCAGCTGTCCCCGACCTGGCGCAAATTCGAAGGCGAAGCCCAAGTCGAATTCGCTCTGCTGCGTGTGCGCCCACACGGAAACACGCCGAGGGAGGGGCTGTGTTGACGTTGAATAGGATATTTGGCAGCAGCGATACACTCGTCCAGAAGGAGCGCGACGCGGACGGGAAGGAACCACGACCACGGTACGGGAAGCAGGGAAGGAGGGAAGAGAGGAAGGGAAGGGACGACTGTGGAGGGAGAAGAGTCCTGGGTGGACCTGCAGCGACGCCCTCCAGGCTCTCCAGGCCCTCCAAGACCTCCCCAAGGCACACGATACCGTGCAACGACCCACCCGCCCCAGCGGACCATGGGCCATGGGAGCCTAGAGAAGAACCAGGCGTCGTCTGCTGCAAACACCACATCGGCCAGCATGGTCGCGAAGCGCTCGCGGATGCGGAACCCCTGGGCATGCTCGCCGTACACGGTGGCCGCGACGCTGCTGGGCTTTGGCGCTCTGTTTCTGATGGCACACTCCTTCTTGACCCGCCAGCTGGACACCAAGGGCTGCGAAATGTCCTACATGCGGCCTTCGTTTGTAGAGTACACCGAGTTTGACACGGAGCATACCCGCTTCGCAACCAAGTACTCGCTGTATCTGTACCGCGAGGGCATGATAGACGAAGACGCCAGGGTATGTGCGAGGAGCTCCTGGACGGAGGAGTGTAGCTGATCGTGCGCAGGTCAAAGGGGTTCCCGTGCTCTTCATCCCGGGGAATGCCGGCAGCTACAAGCAGGTCCGCCCACTCGCCGCCGAAGCGGCTTACCACTACCAAAATGTCTTCCGGCACGATGAGGGTGCGACCAAAGCAGGCAAGAGGCCGCTCGACTTCTTCTCCGTCGACTTCAACGAGGACTTCACCGCTTTCCATGGACAGACGCTGCTCGACCAGGCCGAGTACCTCAACGATGCAATCACCTTTATACTGTCCCTGTACCACACCCCGTCGAGATCACTACGCGACGCGAATCTGCCGGACCCGACCTCCGTCATCCTTGTGGGCCATTCGATGGGAGGCATGGTTGCCCGAACGATGCTCACCATGCCCAACTATCAATCAAAATCTATCAATACCATCGTCACGCTTGCTGCACCCCACGCACGGCCGCCAGTGTCGTTTGACGGAGATCTTGTACGCTTGTACAAGGGCGTGAATGACTACTGGCGGCACGCATACTCCCAGAAATGGGCCATGGACAACCCGTTATGGCACGTCACTCTCATCTCCATCGCCGGTGGAGGGCTGGATACCATCGTGCCGTCCGATTTCGCAAGCCTGTCCTCGCTGGTACCCGAAACGCATGGCTTCACTGTCTTCTCATCTTCGATGCCCAATGTGTGGACTGGCATGGACCACTTGGCGATTACGTGGTGTGATCAGGCCAGGAAAAGCATTGTGCGCGCCTTATACGACGCCATCGATGCATCAAGACCGACGCAGACAGTCCCGCGCGCAGAACGCATGCGTGGGTTCAAGAGATGGTTTCTTACCGGCCTGGAGGATACTGCGGAGAAGACCCTACCCCACACAGAAGCGAAAACGCTTCTTACCTTGAAAGAAGACAGCGCTATTGTGCCACGGGGCGAGAGGCTTGTCCTGCGCACCCTTGGCCAAACCCTGCAGAGACCGAAGGCTTACCTGCTTCCTGTACCACCACAGGGACCAACTGGTGCCAGCTTATTCACGTTATTGACGAGCGAGAGGCTGGACACGCTGGGAGAAAATGGCAGGCTCGAGGTGCTTTTCTGCAGTGTCTTTCCACATCAGACTGGCCAGGCAGCATCGCTCTTCCAGATGAACATGGATCTCTCCGGCGATAGTCCCGGATCGACAAGGCTTGCGTGCAAGAACGCTGCCTCTGACGCGATTGTACTCCCTGCTTCCACCAAGCAATCCCTCTTTCCTTTCAAAACCGACCAGCAACCCTTCTCCTACCTACAATACCATCTCGATGATCTTTCTGAGCACCAATTCGTGGCGGTCGTTGACAAAGCTGGAGAACCCAGCAACGGATGGGTCATTGCTGAGTTCAGCAGCGCTGCTGATTCTCTGCACCGGGTTGGCATGGGTCTGCAACGCCTATTGACGTCTGGAGTGAGCCTGCAACTTCCTGCAAAACGCCCCCTCATCGCAGACATCACGATTCCAGCGTCTCAGTCCAGCCTGCTTGCGTACAATTTTCACATTGGACAACGAGCGTGCAGCTCGGAGGAGCTTTTCGCACCTTTGCTGCGACAATACATCTCCAATGTTCACGAAAGCAAGTTCTTCGTCAACGTGGAGCATGCAAGCATCAATCTTCACGGTGTCGCGCCATATATGCCACCCCCTTTCCTCGCCAAACAGCCTTCGAACGGCCTATCTCTGCAAATTTGGACAGACCCTTCATGCAACAGCAGCGTAGACATCACCATGAAGGTGGATATTTTGGGAAGTCTTGGGAAGCTATGGATGCGATATCGCATTGTCTTCGCAGCTTTCCCACTGCTCATCGTTGCACTTGTTCTACGTCAACAATTCAGAGTGTACGACGAATGCGGCATCTTCATGAGCTTTGCCGAGGGTCTAAACGAATGCACCAGATCGTCTCTCCCGCTTGCTTTGGCCGCCTTGACCTTCCTTTCCATATCGCTTGGGGGAGCTCGCCACCAATCCAGCACATCATGGCCAGTCAACGTCAGCCCAAGCAACGCTAGCGATCTCTTCGATACCACCGATCACGAGATGCTACTGGGTCTGGAAAACAACTTTTTCTGGTTTTTGATACCACTGTTTGGGCTCATGTGTGTGGCTATCTGTATTGGTCTCAACTACGTCATGGTCGGGCTGATTCATATCTTTGGCGCGGTTTACGGGCTATTGTCATCGTCAGCGTTACAGAATGAGGATGGCAAACAGACCTCTGCAGCATTCACCGGCACATCTACTAGACGGCGCGTCATGACCACCTGCATTTTGTCGTCGCTGGTATCTACAGTGATTCCATATCACTTCGCTTATATGGTGCTTTGCATGGTGCAAATCGCGACGTGTGTCCGCGGATATCAACTCGCCAAGGAGTCGGTGAGTGGTCGAGCTTATGTTCACGTACCCGCCATTGCTAACGATGCGCAGCAGCTGGATACGAATTACAATTTCTACAACTATACGCACTCTATCCTTATTCTCATGATCTGGATCTTGCCTATCAATCTCCCGGTGCTCGTTGTCTGGATCCGGAATCTAGCGGTGCATTGGCTCACACCTTTTTCATCGCACCACAACATACTCTCCATCATGCCCTTCATCCTCCTTGTCGAGACTCTAAGCGCCGGGCGCATGGTTCCCCGCGTACAGTCGCGATATCGACTTCTCACCAACGTCCTCCTCCTCTCCATTGCCGCCTACGCCGCCATGTACGGCGTCACCTACGCATACGTCCTTCATCACCTCGCCAACTTCCTCTGCGCCTGGCTCGTGGCGATACACTTTGACGTATCGTCCATGTCAATCAAGCGCATCAGCAGTATTGTCGAGACGGCGATGGATTCTGGCAGCGATGTGAAGAAGCAGCCTTGAATGATTTTGTTTTCGCCTTTTTCGCCGGAATACCCCAATAGGATATCAACATGACATCATTATGGATGTGTATCCGACATCAGGCGCACGGCTTTGCAGCGTTCTTCTGTCCTCACCTTTACCCTTGAAGCATTTCAGCATCTGATCACACAGCGGTGTTCGGTATACCAATAAAAACGGGCATTGCATCCATCGGGGCGGCACTTTGATGCATTTTCAACCACGCCTACAGGCTTCTGGGTCGAGGCATGTTGGATGCTTGGTTGCTTTTGGGTACGCGGGGGTTTTTTCTTGCCCAAGTCGGGCACTTTGGTGATGGAATCGGGAACACTGGGAGGGTTTGAGTAGAGATGACGGGGCTAGTCCTTGGATGAAGCAAGGATATGGTGGTTAGGGCATGCATGGCTTGATGGTACATTCATATGGTAATGAAATACGACTGATTGGACGTGGAGGGAAGGGCAAAAGCGTCTGGTGTCTGGCGAAGGGTCGAGTGCGGACGTGGGAAACGAGTGTGGATGTGGGAAGAGGCGAGTTCGGAAGAGACGAACAAGGACAGCGTTGAGGAGCTACGCTTGCAGTGATTAGAAAGCTTCTATTACGATGACGTTCCTTCACCGAAGGCAAACCACGAGGCCGCGTCCCTCACATCCCAACGCATGATTGCGGATCCTCCCGTTGCTGTCGCAGCACGAGGGCAAGTATGCACGAGCACGAGCACGCCGCCATGTGAGTCACCGCTGACGAGACGGATTTGTACAAGCGTAGTGTGGGGAACTGTGAGGGGGAGGCAATCTGGGGTAAAGATCGATAAGTGATCCTGTAGAGGTCAACCAACGCTGAGCGAGCTGGATGACCTCAGGACGTATGTAGGCCAGATATGGAAATGGCCTGAAGCTAACTGCGATGGGGATGGCGCGCGCCACGATAGCCTTCTGCAACATAGTATGCTCACCGCACACCACACCGCATATTGCACGTCTCGGGAATTAACACGGAACTCGACTTTCACCGTCTCACTCGAGCTGTGAATAGGTAGGGCGATAGGTAGGGCGAGGGCGAGAGCGGCCACGCTGTGGCAAGCATCCACCTCCGTCCACCAGGCACTGCGCACCATCCACCGTGGCAATTTCTGTGGGGGCCATCGACAATTCGCGTCTGGAGAGGGAACCGGGACGCTGTCGCAGAGGGACAGAGGAAAAGGACACTGTTTCGAATGCACATTTGGGGGGGAGGCGAGGTGCTGCCGCCTGGTCCGTGCCTGCAGCTTATCTTATCCGCTAGCGAAAAAAAGTTCTTGCGGGCACAGTATTTAACACAGCCCACCGCCCCTCCCCGCCCTTCCCCTTCTCACCTTCCCCCCGCTGCATCCGCCCTACGGCTTTCCTTTTTCTCTTGTGTGTGCGTGTGCTTCCCACGGCCTCGTAGACGCCGCCCGCAAGGCTTTTGCTTATAGGCTCAGAGATACCCCGCTAGACCTTCTAGCCCGTTCACGGTCTCCCCCCACCAGACCGCCCTTTTAGCGCCGTGCCTTGTCTGCCCCAACGAGGTCCACTTGGCACCGTCGGAATCGGAATCAGAACCAGAACCAGAATCAGAACCGGAATCGGAATCTGAGGCTGAAGCTGAATCAGAGCCGGAACCAAGAGCACACAGCCGGACCACGTACGACAGCCGCACGTCGCGAGAAGAAGCAACATGGCTCCCGCCGCAACTGCCGCGCACACGGCGAAGAACGTCAAGGCCGAGAACTCGAAATCCGTCAAGGTGCTCGAGGAGCTTCTGGGCAAGCTCACCATCTCCAAGGCTCAGGACGAGATCAATGCCGCCGCGCTTGACCTCGCCACCTTCATCAATGGCGACATTGAGGAAGGCGATGCGCCCACAAAGTAAGTCGAGAGTGCAAAATTCGGATGCCGAATTCGCCACCCTGCACTCGCACCCGCACCCGCACTGTGGCCATGCTTACACGTCTCCAGCGCCGTGGCCCTGCTACGGAAGCAGCTGGGCAACAAGAAGGACGCCACCGCCCGCGAGCGTGCCCTCGACGCCATCCGCGCCATCGCCCAGCACTCCACCATCTCCCCGGCCGTCGAGCCCTACCTCGTCGAGCTCCTCCCCAACACGCTCAACGCCGTGGCCGACAAGATGAATCCCGTCAAGCTCGCCGCCCAGTCGGCCTGCGAGGCGATTGTGTCCGCCGCCAACCCCAACGCCGTCAAGGCCATCATCCCGCACATCATCCACTCGCTGACAAACACGCTGAAGTGGCCCGAGAAGATGACGGGCTTGAAGTGCATTGAGATCCTCGTCAAGAGTGCTCCTGCCCAGCTTGCTTTCCGCGTGCCCGATCTGATCCCCGTCATTTCCGGTGCCATGTGGGATACCAAGCCCGAGGTCAAGAAGACGGCCTACGCCACCATGGAGAACATTTGCGCCTTGATCTCCAACAAGGATATCGAGCGCTTCATCCCCGAGCTGATCAAATGTATCGCCAAGCCTGAGAACGTCCCGGAGACGGTCCATCTGCTTGGTGCCACCACTTTCGTTACCGATGTCCACGAGCCCACTCTGGCTATCATGGTACCTCTTCTTGAGCGTGGCCTGGTCGAGCGCGAGACTGCCATCAAGCGTAAGTCGGCCGTCATTGTCGACAACATGTGCAAGCTCGTCGAAGACCCGCAGATTGTCGCTGCCTTCTTGCCCAAGCTCATGCCGGCTCTCGAGAAGAACAACGACACTCTCGCCGACCCCGAGGCTCGTGAGAAGACCAAGCAGGGTCTCGAAACCCTCATCCGTGTCGGTCACGTGAAGGACGGCAAGGCCCCCGAGATCTCCAAGGACAGCGACGTAGCCACCGTCGCCGCCCACCTCAAGGCTGTTCTGCCCAAGGTGGAGGACAAGTTTGAGACCGTCATCAACTACATTGGTGCCATCAGCGGCCAGCTCATCGACGAGAAGGACTTCGAGCTCATCAACTGGGTGACCAACACCGCCGCTTTCGTTGCTGTCATCACCGGTGACGACAAGGCCAAGGATGTTGTTGACGCTCTCCGTAAGCGTGCCGTTCCCGGCGCTGCTGCTGAGAATGAGGTCGAGCCTGACGAGGAGGAGGGTGAGGATCTGTGCAACTGCACCTTCAACTTGGCCTACGGTGCCAAGATTCTTCTCAATCAGACCCATCTCCGCCTGAAACGTGGCCAACGTTACGGTCTGCTCGGTCCCAACGGTTCCGGCAAAACCACCCTTATGCGTGCTATCAACAACGAGCAGGTTGAAGGGTTCCCCAAGCAAAACGAGGTCAAAACCGTCTACGTTGAGCACGACCTAGACTCTGCCGATACCGAGCAGACTGTTATCGAGTGGACCATGAAGAAGCTCTCGTCTGTCGGCATCACCACCGCCCAGCCTGACGTCGAGAAGACTTTGATTGAATTCGGTTTCACCGAGGAGCAGCTTACCGGCCCTATCACCGCCCTCTCTGGTGGCTGGAAGATGAAGTTGGCTCTTGCTCGTGCCGTCTTCGAGGATCCCGATATCCTGCTTTTGGACGAGCCGACCAACCATTTGGACGTCAAGAACGTCAAGTGGCTCGAGGACTACCTCACCAGCTCGCCGTGCACATCCATTGTCATTTCCCACGACAGTAAATTCTTGAACAATATCATCCAACACGTCATTCACTACGAGCGCTTCAAGCTCAAGCGTTACCGTGGTAACTTGGATGCTTTCGTCAAACGTGTGCCCTCTGCTCGCTCCTACCATGAACTGAGCGCTTCCGACATGGAGTTCAAGTTCCCTGAGCCCGGTTTCCTTGAGGGTGTCAAGACCAAGGCCAAGGCCATCGTCCGTGTTTCAAACATGACCTTCCAGTACCCGGGTACCTCCAAGCCTCAGATCTCCGACATCTCCTTCCAGTGCTCTCTCGGCTCCCGCATTGCTGTCATTGGTCCCAACGGTGCTGGCAAGTCCACTCTCGTCAACGTTTTGACTGGTGAGCTTATCCCGACTTCGGGTGAGGTCTACCAGCACGAGAACATCCGTATTGCATACATCAAGCAGCACGCTTTCGCTCACATCGATCATCACTTGGACAAGACTCCCTCCGAGTACATTCAGTGGCGTTTCCAGACTGGCGAGGACCGTGAGACCATGGATCGTGCCAACAAGATCGTCACCGAGGAGGACGAGAAGGCTATGGACAAGGTCTACAAGGTCGAGGGCACCCCCCGTCGCGTCATCGGTATCAACTCGCGTAGGAAGTTCAAGAACTCGTACGAGTACGAGTGTTCCTTTGCTCTAGGTGAGAATATCGGCATGAAGAACGAACGCTGGACGCCCATGATGACGGCCGATAACGCCTGGTTGCCCCGCTCTGAACTTCTCGCCTCTCACGGCAAGATGGTCGCCGAGGTTGACCAGAAGGAGGCACTCGCTAGTGGTCAGTTCCGTCCTCTGGTCCGCAAGGAGATTGAGGCTCACTGCGCCAACTTTGGTCTCGACGCCGAGCTCGTTTCTCACTCGCGCATGCGTGGTCTCTCTGGTGGACAGCGTGTCAAGGTCGTCCTCGCTGCCTGCTCGTGGCAACGCCCTCACTTGATCGTCCTTGACGAGCCCACCAACTACCTCGATCGTGACTCGCTCGGTGCCTTGTCCAAGGCCATCAAGGCCTTCGAGGGTGGTGTCATCATCATCACTCACTCAGCCGAGTTTACCCGTGATCTCACTGAGGAAGTGTGGGCTGTCGTTGACGGAAAGATGACACCATCTGGTCACAACTGGGTGCAAGGCCAGGGTGCCGGTCCCCGCCTTACCGAGAAGGGTGAGGAGGAGGACAAGTTCGATGCGATGGGAAATAAGATCGGTTCGTATTCGACCCAGAAAATAACGTGAATGCAAACTAATATCTCGACAGAGGCTTCATCCAAGAAGAAGAAGCTCACATCATCAGAGATGAGGAAAAAGTAAGACAGCCTTGAATTCTTGATTATTTGGGTGATTGCTAACAGTTTTGTAGGAAGAAGGATCGCATGGCACGCCGCAAGCGTGGTGAGGAGGTCTTCTCCGATGAGGACGACTAGAGGGATTGCACCCGAAAACGTTTCCTTTCCCCTTTGTTTGTTCTTATGCGTAGACGAGCATGCCTGTTATGTCTTGGGTGGTTTGTGCAGGTTCGTAATGTGAACAGGTCATGGGCGGCGTCTGGATACCAAAATAGCATGCAGGCAAGATTTCTCGGATGCCATTGAGAATATCTCCTAGATATGATAGAGAAATAGATCTCGATCCCACTTTAGCCATATCGCCTTTGTGATAACAGCTCTACTACAGCCAACATCCTCTGCATCAACCAATGAAGCGACAGAATGCCAAACAGATACAGAGTCGATTGCAGTAATGTAAACAGCTACCAGAAGCATGACGGTAGGCTGAACGTGGGAGAGGTTCGGTAGTGTTTTCGACGATGGGAAGGCCACTCCTGACAAGGATTTTTGCTGAGCACTATGCCTGGCCATTGTAAGAGGGAAAGCGAAACCAGCGGGCAGTAGTTGGATAAGCGATATGGTTGTCTGATTTCTACTTGATAATACGGTAGTATAGATCACAGCTTCGGTGACCAAGCAGAGTGTATGGTAGCAGAAATGCATCATGTGGGCTATGCCAAGTACAGTTAGCCCATTCAATAGTCTGACAGTAGGAAATCAGGGTGCTCATCTCCGTAGCATACATATATTCTTGACCCCTATAGATATGCCTTGGACAGTCCGCATCACTTCTCCATGACACAGTTCAAAACAACATCACACTTCAACAACATGCTAAGCAAAGGTAATGACAGGCAACTCTCTTATTCGATTAGACTTTCACTAATCCATGGCGACAGCATCTATAGTTTTGAAAGCTTCCCGTTCTTCTGTCCGGTGTATGTCGCAATCAGATCCATCAAAGGCGGGCTCAACACATCATACGTTTCCAACCCCTCCTCCTTGAACTTGCTCCGGACCTTATCGATACCCTCTGGCTGGAAGCCTTGTTCAATGATACTCGAAACGAACGCAGCGAATTGCGGCTCCTGCCACCCCGTGCTATCGCTTAGCTCGGTGTGAACGAAGTCCAGCCCCTTGAACGGATGGTCGACCTCGATCCTCCCATACAGATGCACACCACACCCTTTGCAAGCATGACGCTGAATGGCCGCCGACTCGTCGACGATATGGAGTTTGTCACCATTGGCGGTGACCCGTAGCTTATCGACGGGAATGACGCCGACGACAGAAAAGAGGGCGCCCTCGGGTTTCCAGCACTTGGAGCACCCGCAAGCGTGGTTGTGGGCAACGTCGCTGGCAAGTGTCACTTCGACTTTTTTGGAGGCGCAGTGGCAGTATAGCTTTCCGCCCGATTTGTTTGCGTCGCCTTTCTTGATGCCGTTGTCGACCGCGGGGTGGAGGGAGTGTGCCATGTTGGTATTGATGAGGAGTCCAATGGGGTGGAGGATGAAAGAGCTGGTGTTTTTCAGGCTGGGAATACTCAATACGAAGGATTCCCCAAAAGATAAGGGGAGTGACTGAGGGGAGAGTTATATATCGGTTTGCGGTTCCGCATTCCCAACGTCAACGCCGGACTAGCCGATCACGTCACCAACTTTGGGCCTACAATAACACAGCACCTAGCACACACGTGTGGGGTTATCGTGTTCAGCTTGTAATTTAAGGAGGGTAATGCCGGGCATTAAGGTAGTGCTGGGTTTGCTTCGTCGGTTTAGGAAGTTGTACCCCGCATCAGATTGCGGAGCCGCTCTCTATACACCAGATTGGTAGGCAACACCACGGGTTCCTTGCAGACGGAATTTTTATTGTTCTTAGTGCGCAAAAGACGTATGGGCTCCGTAGCGAAGGCGAGCGCCTCTTGTTAGTGTAAAATATACATTCTAGGAACGACATTTCTTTATTTTAACAAGCTCTTCTATATCGATATGATTCCATTTTTCGGATTGAGGAACCACCCTCTCCTTATTTGGGCCTGAATAGTGAATGCGTATCTAGAATAGCATCTAGAAGAACGATTCCAGATCGTGCATAAAGGAATGCAGCTCATCGTCTAGAAGTACCTCAATTGCACCGTCGTCTTGTTGGCCAATGTCCTACTGGGATAAGTAGTAATTACTGCATGACACTCAATCCGACCCATTTGTCGAATTGTCGCACGCACCTGTGAACGAACAAGCCGATTCATGCCACTCCTATGTGCTTTACCCAACCTGTTGCCCGGGTTGTTTCGTGTTTTAAGCAGGCGATACCCAACACGACATGCTCGTTGAGCGTAGTGCAGACGTGCAGGTTCTTGTGTGCGAAATCCTACTATAGAAGAATCTCAAAACGAATTGTGACTTTGATTGGAGTATACTAGGGAGAAGGGTTCAGTTACACTACACACACTTACAATTAAAGACAATTTTGAATCATCTGAGTTCCCGAGAACACATCGACCTCACCCAAAGGGAAAAGAAAACCCCCTATCTACTCCAGGCTCACGTTCCGCTTTCACCTCTAGAAAACCCATTTCGGACCATCCCAGTATTTGTATTTCTGGTGTGCACTGTCCCATACTCATTTGGTTGATGCGCTACCACCTGCAGAGCTGGAAGCCCCCCGAGCATGCCGAGTTCCACTTGAGGAAGCAGCAGATTTGTAAGCTTGGAACCATGCTTCCTTGGCCATCATATGTCCATAAGCCTCCATGAAGCTGGTAATCTTGTTGTTCAGGTCTGTGGTCATTTAACTTCTTAATCTCATGCCAACGCAGTAATTGTACCTTACCCTGAAGAGGCATGTCTCTGGCTGCCTGGAGAGAGTAATGGTCACCTCTTTCGTGAACCAGGATAAGATCATCGGGCAATTGAGTACCTGTTTGAATCAGAATTCAAAGGTGTAAAATCTGTTGCAATAGACTAACCGGCAGGGATTGAGTAGACCACCACATCTTGTCCTCTCGATCTTTGGATCAAGCTTCTCTGGTATACGGAGTTTGGCCGCATGGAGGCGCCATTGGGAGCTACATTCAAGGTCAACTTGAGCTTGTGCCTTTGAGCAGAGTTAACCTTACCGGCGTATGTTGCGGGATTGAGAGCTTTAGCCTTCACGCGGCCGCCTTCAGTGACGATATCGTAGCTTGGTCTTTGCGGAGCCCATTCTCGAAGTCTGATGGCTCGTCCCTTATTCACGCGGAATAGCTCTATAGGGAAGGCCCTGAAAGAGCTAATGAATTTCGACATGATTGTGAGAATTTGAAGGAGACAGACAGGGCCATCCTGTGAACGTTGTGGAAGAAAGGTGGTTGTGGTTCGAGTACTTTTGATGAAGGGAAGCGGACATTTATAAGTGGCTTGTAAGGCTCAATGGCTCGAGCGTCTGAACATCATGGTGCCTACTGCTTAGTCACCACTACTGTTTGCCCACTGCTGCCTGTTTTTAGTGTCCGGAGCCTAGTTACTCCGAGGCACACGCACATAGATAGCCTCACCCTCTCCGTAGCATGAATACTACATAGTCCTAATGAGTTAGATGGCTACTCCGTAATAAAATCAACTGTCCATGGGGTTTCTCCACATATGAGCACGATTTATCGGTCACCTCCACCTCCACCTCCACCGCTGCCACCGCCGCTACGATAAGGTGCAAAGGAAATATTCTCCTGGCTTCTTGGTTCTAGACTATAAGCTTATCGGCGCGCTCTTTGAAGAGCATTGACAAAATCATCAATTTTTATGCTAACATCTTACTCTATGGGTATTGGGTGGACAAAGATAATGGGCCTGGAGAGAAGGGCTTGACGACGTGTATCTGGGAATGGTGGCACATTGATTCTTTGAGAGAGAGGTGGATGAGATCATGATATCCTGAAACAGAAGAATCGGGTATGATATTGGTGATGTACGTTCAGTCACGTGTCCTGATTACAAATATCAGAGTCACCATTGCTGCATATACTCGTCATTCTCTATAGGTACTAACCACTGATCACACAACTGTCACGCTTGGCCCTTTTGAGGAGGGTTTCCTCAAAAATCCCAAGTAACTTAGTCCTCACGTCTACCATGCACAGGTGCCCTCTCAGCACTCCAACATAACATGGTTTTACACTAGGAGTAGCGATTGACCCAGCAACAAGCTCATTCAGTCCATTCATCCACCATCTGTTGATTAGCGCGTATTGCTCTCAATACAAACACGAAGCAGAGAAATACGTAAGGCTATCTAGCCATCCACTCCTCTTCTTTCTCATCAGCAAAGGCATCCTGATACTCATGATCCACAAGCCACTCATTAAAATCCTGCTTGACTGCATTTGTTGAGTAAAACTCATCCAAGATGTTGTCTAGATCTAGAAGGACGATGAGCGGATGTTGTAACCATTGTAAGTGGAAAATTTACCATTGGGAGAGATACGCAGAGAAGGCTGCAAGGAAAACTGGGACGGAGTGTCCCTTAGTAGTACAAGAGTTGCAGGCAATGTAGTCCCTAAATATGGGTTAACATTTATCACACTGAAGAAAACCTTGTATACCTTTTGGTATAGTGAAGATGAACGGACGTTCGACGGACATGCCGTTCTCCTTATCTTCGAAGTAATTGTCGGCCGCCGTCCGGATGATCTCTTGCATCATGAATGTATTTGGCAAAAGCGTTGCCCTATTCAAAGCTAAGTCTAGAATTAGTAAAGCACATAAAATAGCGGCTGAGACAACGTACGTATGCAATTCGTCCAGACATCGGCGTTCTCATGGTTGTCCGGTGATTGTTCAAGCTGGTCGTCGATGCTTAGTTCGTTCCTCCGAGCCTGTCCCTCAAAACATAATGGTTTAAACGCTGAACCAGCATTGAGGCGCAATAAAGTGGCCGGGAAGCTGGAATGAGTAGAAATGACCGAATGACTACGTCGATAGGTATCTCTAATCATATGAGAGAGCCTGCCGCTTGCGGACAAGATAAAAGGCCGAGATGTCCTACTGAACATTGTAGATGGCGATGCAATTTGAGAAGGAAGTAAAAGCTTCTGCCGAGACGAAAAGTTGGATCTTGAAGTTGGACGGTGAACAAATATCTGAATGATTAAGGTCCGTGCCCACCTGCCCAACGCGCCAAGTACCTTCGACTTGGCGTGTTGGGCAGGTAACGCCAACGAACGTGTTTCACCAGTAAGCTGAGAGAAAACTAAAGAACGCTGATTGGCTCGCATCATTTACCACGGGCCGCGCCTGACGTATTGTTGCCTGCCTCGTTTGAGCGAGTGATCCAAAATCTAAGCAGACACCTGGTGGTGCCGCGTCTACTTTTCCACAGAAGATATCCCCAGATACAATTGCAACGTAGCCGATAATTCCACGCGTGTACGCATTTCATGCGAGGAAAGGAACCATCAGCGAAAACAAGGCGACCAACTTGTCCCGAATAGGCATCTTTTATGTGTCAACCCGAACTTGCAAAATACCCATTCATCTCCAGGAGAATGTCCAATCTCTCTAATGTGTTCTCTTCTGCCGTCCCTCTACCCTTGCCATATCCCCTCTTCCCCGTGAGTTGCCTACAGACACTCAGAAAAACCTTGATCTTGCCCCTCAACCCTGCATACATTCCCTTCACACTCTGCTCGACCTCTGCATCTGTTTGTTTCTTCGCAAACAGAAGTATGAGTTCAAAGATCTCTTCCATGAGCGCCATAACTTTTCGTTGACGATTGCGGAGAAGGAGCGAGAAAAGAATGCTGTCGAGGCATTTCTCATGCGCGTCGCGAAGCGAGCCTAGTCCTTCGGTGACGCGTGTACCTAGCTCGTTGGCCGCATCTTCGGCTGAAAGACGACGCTCAAGAGTGTCGACATACCTGTTGAAAGTATCCCAGTGCGAAGCGATGCCAGTCTGGAATATGTAGGTTGAGAGGGCGGTGACGAAGTGGTGGGCTTCCATTCTGAACGATCGCGATTCGACGTCTGGATACTCGCGTGGCAGGCGCGCGACCACAAAGAGTATACGTAGGAGCCGTAATAGGAACTTGAAAATGTAGTCATACTTATCAAGAGTAGAAGAGGTGATGACGAGGTTCAGTGGACTCGGCGGTACATACTGTAAGCGTAGGAAGTCGATGGCATACAGGCCATAGGGATCCATAACCTTTTCCATCTCATGTTCGGTGAGCTGTCGTACGGCGAAATTGAGCTGCCCTGGTAGTTCATCATTTTCTCGCCGCTGCTTTGACTTGGCGCCATGCTCTTGTGTTGAGTAGAAAAGCGCAGAAGAGTAGTAGCTCTCGCTCAGCACGCCCATGAGCGCCAATCGAAGTTCCGAGCTTGCAGGTGGCCAGCTTTCACGGGAGCCCAGTTGAAGACCCATGTGTACTCCGCTCCGCATCTTGCCTTTATGACGTTCGGCACTCTCGCGATCGGGATCAAAGAGCGCTGAGGCCAGTCGCGATGAAAAGACACCGTCGCCAAGTAATTGATATTGTCGTTGCAGAGCAAGATGTAGAGAAAGTTGGTGAGAGCGGAAGAAAAGACGCAAGGTGGTAGCGTTCACTAGCTTTGCTTGAGCGGTGAGTAGAGGACGGAATGATAAGATTGAAGTGGCTGATAGAGGAGGCGAGAAAGTGATGGATGTGATGGGAGCTGCCGTTGACGATTTGGCTAGCATCTGTTCGGTGAGAAGCTGTAGCTCATCAGGCAGATCACCCAGAATGTTTTTAGGCGGCGCATTGAATAACCTGGCAGACTCGTCCAGGTAGTGTTGGAAGTCTTTCTCCACAATTGCTGCTGGGGCTGAAGAAGCCGAAAATTGCGCAGGGCTCCGACCCTTCGAAAGACCCAGGATGGCAGCTCGCAGTTGCTCCTCGTACGCTTTCGCCTTCTCAGATATGTTTTCAATATCTTGCCAGCCAAACTCCCATTGAAGGCCTAGAGGTTCAACAGAGTGTTTATCCATACAAACCATCGGATGCTTCGGATGATGTAGCTTCAAGAAGCGTAGGCTGTTCCCAGTCTCAAAGATGGTATTGCCGTCCTCTGTAGAGATGTATCTCGGCATCATCTCAGGGCGATATACGTATTCTGGCAGCGCGCTTCCTGAATCGTCGTCCACGGCCACAAAGGTGTCGCGCTCCAAGAAAGGTACGGTCTGTTGCTCTTGCTGTATACCGATCCATTCGCCTAGGATATACAGACTGGGTTTCGATACGCGGCGAAGAATTTCGCAGGATAACTGGCGGACGTACTCATCACCCTCTTCGATCTCCAACACGCGGTGGTGGATGATTGACGACAGCAGTTCGTTGGAGTCAGCATGCTTCACCGCGTCGACCGTGCGAGCAACATGGTCAAGAATCTTCCGTGGGTTTTCAAAAAGGCGTTGCAGTTGGAGCAGCGACCTGATCTGCCCCGAATGTCGCCCCAGATAGTCTTCGAAGGTGGAAAGAATAGTCGATACCGAGGTTGCCAAAACCACCCGCGCCGGTATAGATGCAGCCGATGCAAACGTGCGTTCCATGAACGACCGTAGATAGAGGAACGTGTTCCCCGTGTGGATGAACCGGGTCACCACGCTCTGCGCGACCCGAAGACCGAGACCCGAAGGCCTTCCGTGGGCAATAGCAGGCTCGAACGACGGTAGTTTTGGGTTGAAGGAGAACAAGATGGACGAGCGGCCAAGCCCAAGGTTCCACAGAGACTCCAAGAGCACATCGCCCTTCAATACGTTCCCAGCAGGTGTCTTTCCATCATCGTTAGCCAGGGCCGCATCGAACAGCTGCGGACCCGACTCGGTGATGTACGGTGTCTGACGCTGAGGGTCCCCGAGGCTGGTGTTCTCGAACCTCTCCCATGTGAAAAAAGCGATGTCCTGATTTGCGGGCCCCAGTTCAGATGCGACCTGCCACACATCCTCCTCCGCCGGTTGGGCCGGCGGGGTGAGGAGCGAGACGGACGAGTCGTCGTCGAGAGTGTCGAGATCCGGGAGGCGACCGAATTCAAACGCGTCGATATCCGGGAGCCGAAGCTCTTTCTCCAGCGACTCTTTGGGCGCATACGGGTGGTCGAACTTGACGGAGGGAACTGGACGCGGTCAGATGTTTGCGACGCGTGAATGGGAGACGGGCTGGACTTGCCGTCCAGCTGAGGCGGCGCGAACAACAAGGACCCGACCGCATCTTCCGAGAAGGACGATGGCTCCCACAAGTGGTCGCTGGTAAAGGCATCGGGCGCATGCATTGTTGGCTATTTCACCACCCGACTCACCGAGGCTTGTTGTTTCGCTTGATTGATCAATTGAGGGTTACCTTCCAGTTCGGAGGGGCCGCGGCACGATTCAGCCCTACCGTGCTTCCGTATCTCCGTGTTCCTCCCATCAACGTCCTCGTCGGGAGCTCTTCCTTTGGACCTGGAAACGTTCGCAAAAATGCCCCCGCGAAAGAAGACCAAGGCCAGCGCGGCGTCGACGCCCCTCCAAGACACGCAGCCCAAGACGCCGCAAGACACAACCTTGACGGGCACCCAAGACCACGAGCTCCTCCACGATCCCTGGGCCGACGAGCAGGAGACGCAGCTGTTCAAGAGCATGATGAAATGGAAGCCTACCGGCATACACAAGCACTTCCGCATGATCTCCATCCACGCCGACATGCGCTCGCACGGCTTTGCGGCCGACGATGCACCGCACACGCGCATCCCCGGCATCTGGCGCAAGCTCGACACCCTCTACGACCTGCGTGCCCTGGATGAACGCGAAAACGCCTACGCTTTCGGCGAAGAAGCAGACCCGCTCGACGCCAACGAGGCAGCCAGCATGCCCGAGTTCGAGCTCCCAGAAGGCGAGTACGGCGAGATGATGTGGCAGCGCCGCTTCCACGTGCCCGAATCTGCCGCTGGGTCGTCTCCACCCCTCATACCGGTTGAAGAAGACAAGGCGCTGTTCGTGCCTCATGTGGGGCTTCTCAGGGACAAGCCAGATGGCCTACCGTCCCAAAAGGCAGAGAGCGTGGCCGAGGCGACGCCCACGCCGAAGAGGCCAAAGGCAACGCGGGCGAGCAGAGCCACGGCGGCGACGAAAGGTGCCAAGGCAGCGAGGACACAGAGTGCCGCGAAGAACAGCAAGGCGCAGTCTGCCGTGTCGGATTCCGAAGAGGATGAAGACGAAGACGAAGACGACGACGAGGATGAATCCAGCGCCGAGTCCGTAGAAGACACTGCTCCCAGTACGCGGCGGACGAACCGAAGTACGGGGAGGGCGCGCCCGGCGCCGAAGCGGACACGGAAGAGATGACATGTACATTCTTACTTGTGCCTGGCAATCCATTTGTGCTGTGAGCGACTCCAACGATGTGCGTCCCAGGGCATTGTCATCGGTTCGTACGTGTGTAACTGGCCGGTAGCTCTTTCCGTCGTCAAACCGCGCCTTCCCAATCACACGGACAGACCGCAATACCGTCACCTTCGCTCCTGCCCCGCTCCACGTTGAATTTCGGCAACCACCGGCCCCCATCACCTGCCCGTCCAGCGCTGTTTGTTGCTCTCCCCTCTCCTCCAACACATCAAGCAGCTATACTGCGTGACACGGCCTCGCCGCAGTACACCCTCGCTCCTTGCCCTTGCAACCCTACCTGCCGGCCTCTTGGGCTGCATACGAATCTCCAACATCACTCCACCGGCGCCTCTTACTCCATCATGAAGCTCCTCCTCCCCTCCGTCCTCGCCGTTCTGGCCGGCACCATCTTCGCCGCCCCGACCGTGGACCTCGACGTCTTCGACACGGCGCTGGACAGCATGATTGTCCGTCGCGACAGCTTCAACGTGTGCAGCGAGTGCAAGGACCATCTGGACATCTGCATGAAGGCGAGTGCCACCTCGAACGCCCATGGAGACCCCAGCTGACAAGCGTTCCCAGTACGGTCACAACATGGCGCCCGGCATCCCGCACTGCGCTGACATCTGCGACGCCTACATCTGCCGCAAGTGGCCTCAGGCAAGTGGCCCCCTCCACTAGCTTGGAAATAGTGGTATACTGACGTGGAGCAGTGCAAGGGGGAGTGTGAGGGCTTCGACAACTGCCAACCAAACTGGTCCTAGACGTCCACGCGCACCAACCACACTCAAGGCGTTGTGGACATGTTTGATCTGTTCACAAATATAGCGGCGAACGCCCCGGGTCTTCGGCCTCGGCGGTCCTGTATTTTTCTTAGCGGCCTGCTGCCTGCAGGATCGGCGATGGTGCAAATGCTCGTCTACGGCCATCCGCCAACAACCTCCATTGGAAACATGGATGATAAATCCCTTCCAATTTGAGTATGAGGAAATGAAACAATTTTCCCTCGTCGACTATTTTTATTCTCATAGCAGACCCTTCTGTGCTGTCCATTCCCCCGATTTCACTCGCTCGCACACCTCCTTGAGGATCTCACCAGCCCGCTCAAAGTCTTCCATCTCCAGATATACCTGCCCACTCAGCCTGACCCACCACCGTCCACCATAGAACATGGTCGCCATGAAGGTCGAGTATTCGTCGGTGATGGTCCTGCTGATCCAATCCCTGACCTTGATACCAACAAGCTCCTGATCAATGCCTACCTCAGCACCTCTTTCCTTGATCTCTGCTGCATCCAGCGGAAGTAGCACATTGGTCATGCAGCATTTAGTCAGCGTCTTGTTCTTATTGTCCAGAATCTTCGTTCCCAACATCTCAGCTACACGTTTCGTGCCCAGACGGCTCAAGGTCTGAACATAATCTCGAACAACCTTTTCACCACCGAGTCGTTCGCGCCACTTGATAGCTTCGGGGATACACAGATACGGCGCATTGTCCAAAGTCCCCACGAACTCGAAGTTGATTTCAAAGTCAGACTTGGGCTTGTTGGAAGGAGGGAGCGGATTGAAGGGCTTGATTCCTCCGGCAGGCGCAGGGATAAACCCGTGGGAAGTGGGAAGTGTTGAACGGATCAGGTGCTGGTTGCGGCGTGGGACGTGGAACTAGATGCGGCATGTCAGTAGGATCTCTCGCAAGCTGATGGTGATGCCTCCCCCGTGGAACGGCGAGACAAGACAATTGGATGACATCGGAGCAGGACTTACAATAGCACAGCCACGTGGGACGTGAAGCCACCTGCAAGGACCCATGGTCAGCTTACGATACTTGGGCATATTCTTCTCTGCGCGGGGGTACGAGGTGCGATTTCCGAGCCCCAGCTTACTTGTGACAATTGCTGACGAAGAAATCCGGGTTCAACGCGCTGAGATCCAATTCCACATGGCCAACCCCATGTGCGCCATCAATACAGCTCAATACTCCCAGCTCCCTACACGCCTGGGTCAAGCGCTCAAACGGCATCCTCACACCTGGCATGCTGACCACAGTATCAAAGACTGCTACTTTGACTTTCCCTCCTGCAGCCTCGACTTCTTTGACCTTCGCGTGGAAGGCTTCGATGAGCCAGTCGTCCTCTACAGGAAGCGTGCATTCGACCTTCGCGGCCGAGGCGGGCGTTGTTTCAGTCATGTAGGCTACGGTCTTCTCGCAAGCGCCATAGATGACGGAGAAGTATAGTATGTGATCGCCTGCTTTGTAGGTGATGGAGCGAAGGACGATGTTGATGCCTGTTGTGGCATTGGGGACGAAGACCAGTTCTTCGGTGGGGGCGTTGAGCAGCTACACAGACACGTGAGTCGAGAAGTGACACGTGGGAAGAGAGGGAGAGGAGCACTCTTGACATCGCTTCTCGGGACTGGTCGAGGAGCTTGGGGTAGGTGTAGCGGATGAACCTATCGGGACGCGATTCGGCTTGGTCCTGGAAGGAGCGGAGGGCGTTGCGGACAGGCAGTGGATAGGTACCGAAGGAGCCTTGTGATGTTAATGGAGAGGCACTTGCTCCTGCGTGTTGACTGGGCTGTAGCCATTGATGCTGATATCAACTTCAAAAGAGAAACCCCCAGATGGAAGTCTGTAGGTTGATTTGATGGTGCAAATCAGATGAATTCGACAGGCAGAAGCAATCTCACCATGGTTCAGGTTCCTCCATCCCTTATCCAGCAGAAACTCCTCCCTCAACTCTTTCCCATACTTGACCCCATCCTTCGTCTTGACGTCCAAAGCTGCCAATTCGTCTGATGTCATGATTATCGAACCGACTCTCAACCTCGTCTTTTCATTTACCTCGAAATCGATGATGGGAAACAAGCGATGCTCTCGCAAAGGCTGGAGATATACACAGTACAAGGACGGCGCAAAACGGTGAGTCAGATGGATAATACGGAATAATTACGCCCTTCGACCACCCTCTAACCAATCACAGCATCCCCAGTGTGGGCCAAAACCTCGAGATGGATGGCACAAAACATGCAACGGATTGGCGTTCTGCTTTAAAATGCGCTCCGCATTTCCCCGCCATGGAACAAACCGTGGTTGGCGAATGAGGTTCGGTTTTCAAATGCTCGATAGAAGTTAGAGGTGGGCGCGGATTAAAAGCCCTCGGTAGTCGGCGGTTAGCGGCGGGAGTTTATTCTTGGGATGCTACTGCAAGACATTGCAAAACTCCGAAGGCGTGGCGTGGCGGCTTTTGACTGACTTCCGCTGCTGGTGCAGAAAATTTGATGAGGAGTGGGTCGGAGAGATGGTAAGCTGATGGGCGACGTCTCGAGGTGGATCAAGTGAGATACGGCGTCCGACGGCGAGGCTGATTCAACCTCGTTCGGGCCATTGTCCGCGTCTGGTTCATCCGATGAATCTCAAGGAACGGGAGGCAACAATTTGAGAGCAATCAGGCTTGGAATGGTGTGGATGCGATGGACGACGCAAACGTCAAACGAATGTGGTATTTGAGTTTAATTTGAATTGTTTTGCTTGGTATATCGGAACGTTTTCCCTTCCATCAATCCGTTGATGTTTCCGCCCTCTCAAAGTAATGGATCCGGTCCCAAGTGAAATAACGAAAATTCCCATCGCCAGGATGCCGCCGACACCGCAACACAGGTAGAGGAGAATCAAGCTCCTGCCTGCTTAAAATTATGTACAACATATTGGAGAAGAACAGAAATGGGGGGGGGGAAGAATGACTAGCATCGAGTATCGTACCGCATGCGGAAACCAGGAGAAAAAAACCGAGAGGGGGGAATCATCTCATATCTTTGTTTTCGCTTGAACATCATCAATAATCCATCCTCTCAAATCGTGCGCACGCCTCTTGCCATCTCGTTCTTGACGCGTCTCCTGTACTGATCGCGGAACTGTATCCGGCCAAAGGTGCCCAGACCGACTACGAGCGTGAAGGCGACCATCCATACGCCAGTGACGATGACACCTTGTGGACCGACTTCGCCGATACCGGTTCCGGGGAGCTTGAAGGGCTTGGCGGAGGCGACGGCTGCGGAGGCAGAGGCAGCGGCTTGGGGACCGGTGGTTCCGGATGCGGCCTGCTTTGCGAAGACGCCGTTGACGAAGGAGGCTTCTTGCGAGGAAAGAGTCGTCTTTTCCTCCTGACCGGAGGGGTTCTTCGCCGTGAGCTCGATTTGGGGGATGAGGAGCGGTTGAAGGGTTGCTCTGAACCATTGTTAGCGGCTACGATCGTGAGTGGTTTCCTCGGATACGTACTGTGTCATTGCGCTTCCCATCAGGTTGGAGTTGATCTTTCCAACATACATGAGCACCTTCAGTTCCGTTGGCGCGTTCGCAGCCTGCCTCTCGACGAGGTTGCCCTCCACCTCCCTCTCTTTCATCGACGGGTACCCAGCATCGCGCTTTGCGAAGGTGCCATTCATGTTCTGCACGGTGGCGCCCAGGTACGACAGCGTCATACTTACATCCGCGGCCTGGACACCAGTCCACGGGGCGATGGGTGAGGAAACATTGTACATGCGCAGCTCAGCCTGGAAGATGCCGGTTTGGTTGTCGAGGAACGGCAGGTTGTAGCACACTGCGATACCGCTGGGGTTTGATGCTTGGCCGTTGAGCGACATGAGCGCCGTCCCGCAGGCCGCCTTGGTCTGCTCCTCCCACTTTGTCAGATCCGCCTTCGCTGCGTCGCCGGAAGCTGGTGTGGTCAAGACATTGGGCGCGGTGGCGGCACCATTGGCATCCTGTCGTTGGGTGAGTGTGGCCATGACGCCCCCGGCGTCCCGTCGCAACACATGGTCCAGATGATCGCTGCGCCGAAAGAGTGCGGCGTGTGGGCCCGGTTTTGCGAATGTGAAGCCGGCGAGGAGTAGGCCGCCCACCAGAGCGTTGTTGAAGAGCATGGCGAGGAAGACAAGAACGGGTATTAGATGGGAGCTGCTGTATTAAAGACGGTTGGGTCGAAGGCAGGCAAGGGAAGGGCGATGCCGGGCTGGCCAGCAGCAGTGCAAAACAAAAAGAGGGTGGTGGGTGTGGTGGCAATGAGAAGAGAAGGAACCCGGAAGGGAAACAAAGAATGGTGGTGAAGGGTCAACGGTCCAGCCAGGAAGTCATCAGGTCTGGGTACGCAGGCGGCCGAGGGGATTAAGAAAATTGAAGTGACGCGGGTGACGAGGCCTGGGCTATGGAGTCCGCACCGAGGGGAGGCATACGATGGCGTGAGGAACAGGGCAGGACAGACTCAGCAAGCAACACCAGGCCGGACTGGATCTTCCATGGCAGTGTTGAGACGGACACGAGACGGCGGATGGCATTGACAAGGGAGCCATTTAAGCTTGGTATGGTAGGTTGACGCCTAAATGGCTAGCGCCGAAGGCAAAGCCAACCAAGCTTTGGCTGAGCGTCGTGACAGGCATGAAAGCGATAGACCCCTTGAGACAATTGGTGTTGAAGTCTGGAGACTCGGCGCACAGACGGGACGTGAGGCGCTTCAAAATGCCCGCATTCGGCAGGCCGGCCAATGGGGAGACGGAGCGCTGGCCATGCGTGTTCAAGGGCGTGTCCAGCCCCAGTGTCACGCTGAAACGGGCGTCGACAGAGCCTCCCCGTCGGCGGCCCCTGCGGGCGGCCCCTGGTGGCAGCGCAGCCCCGATCACAAGAATAGCTTCTCGTGCTGCCACGGTCGGAGGTGGAGGTGGAGGTGGAGGTGGAGGTGCAGACCGATGACTTAAATGCGGTGATTGCTGTCGTCTCTCGTGTCCGCCACCCGTTTCATCCCAGCCCGGGTGCGACCATATCTATGCTGTCACACGTGTTGCAAAGCATCGTCATAAAGGCCTGCGTTCTGTGCACACACGGTACACATGTACATACATACGGATGATCTGGCACCATACGAGTGCCGCTGCCAACGGCGCCATGCGAACCTCTGCCTCGAGAGTGCTGTCGCCTCGCTCGCGACTCCCAGCGGGCCACGTTCGCCTGCAGCGTGCTAACCCACATGGATGCACGAGGGGGTGTGCTCATGCCCGGTGTACATTCGCCCAGCACCCCATCTCTACACCACATATTGTAAACGTCTACTAATGCGGTCCGGAATGCAGAGCAGGAGTGCCAGCACATCAAAAGCCTCTGTCCGCGCTCTGGAGAATAGGCCTGGCGCCTCCCCCAGGCACCGCTGATGTGTGCATCTCACTACATCTACGTGGGCTGAGCTCCCGGTTCAAGCTGGCTTCGCAATCGACTCCCACGCTTCCCCTCCGCACTCATGTGCGTTTTTGTTTTTTCGTGCTGTTTCTGCGTCTTTTGCTGCCCGGCTCGCCCAATAGCGCCCCTCCCTTCCTCTGCATTTGCCCGCCCGCGGTCCCGCGCCATCTCCTTCGCCGCTCATTGTCCAGGTTTTGCCGTCTGAATAGAAACCGCCTCTCGGCCCAGTCTTGCAGCGATGCAGCACACCTCAGGTTCCCCCTGGCGGACGCATGCAAATGAGTATGCGAAACCGCAGTACAATCTACAGCACACCATGTCAATGGTCAACTTGCACGACGAGCCCTCTTGGTACACGCGAGGTCCCCCGTCCCCCACCGCCTCGTCGGTATCGTCGTGCACTAGTACGAGCAGAAGCGCCACCCCGACTTCCAACAACACGAACAACCCGTGGCTAAATATCATGTCGAGCCCGCCTTCCTCGCAGTCGAGCAAACCGACCAGCTCGCCACCCAGGGACGTGTCGGAAAGACGCCCGTCCGACGACTACAGTCCAAACCGCACCCCGCAACATGCAAGTCGCTCGACCACACCCATAGCCCCTCAGCCGTTACGACCCATCAATCCCGCAGGATTTGCGCCCATGAGCCCCCCACCATCGGCCTCTGGGGAGTCCTTCAGAGGCACAGAGTACCCCGGCTCGCCCGTTCCAAGCATCGCATCACCCAACCCTTACCGACAAAGCGTGTCAGCTTTCTCTCCCTTGGTGAATGGCTTCATCAACACGTCGCTGTTATCCAGCCAGGGTCAGTCGTTATCCGGCTGGTTCTACGAGCTTGCGAGAAGGCAGTTCGTCGAGGCGGCCATGATCAGAAAGGTTTGGCAGTGGACGCTATCTAACCCCAGACTCGCTATCCTGCTCGTCGTCTGCGACGATGTTGCTTCGTGGCGACAGGCAGCATTCTTCGATCTTCGAGACGAGAATCTGCCATTTCCAGAAGATCGCCTTCAGGGCATCGTGGCGGACGCCCGACGAGTTGTTGATGAGCAGTGGCGTGCTACTTCCAAAGAACTTGCCCTCAATGGATCCCACGTAGACTTTAGCTCCCGAGAGACGGTCCCGCTACAGCATATCAATCTGATACGGACGTCGAGGGGCTCCGAGAAGAGCGTAGATCGCGTCCGGATGCTGGGGAGTAATGATGACCGTATTCTGATAAGGAAGCGATTCGTTCTCACCCGCCCTAATCAAAAGGCCGCTCTGCTGGATCAGATCAACAAGTTCAGGACCTACGAGCACAAGAACATCGCTAGGCTTCTTGGATCATATGCCCAGCCAAGCCATGTAGGCATTGTTACTGCGAGAGCTCAATACAATCTCGACGACTACTTGAGCTTGCAGGGCGCAGAATCAAACCGGCCAAAGCTGCTGGTCGACTGGATGTTTGATCTGTCGTCTGCATTGGAGTATCTCCACTCCCAATCCATCTGCCATCGCAACATCCGACCGCGCAAAATCCTCATTGACGGCTCACGTGTCTTATTCAGCGCTTTCGGTATTGGGAGCTCCGATCATACCATGAGTCCAACCGTCCCCAACCCGCATCATACCTACTTTCAGGACCAAGCATACATCTATGCAGCCCCCGAAGCCGTCCAGTCACGTGGGAAGCGCTTTTCAGATGTCTTCTCGCTTGGCTGTGTCTTCCTTTCCATGATGACGGTTGTGCAGGGCGAATCGCTGTCGCTATTCGCCCAGTACCGTGCCCGTTCCTCCCAAGACGCCTCGTTCCATGGAAACCTGGATCGTGTCGCAAACTGGCGAAACCGCTTGCATGCAGTCACGACTTCCGGGCAGCGGAACGGCAATGTCGGATCAGGCCGCAAGGTGCGCCAGCTCAAGGCCGAGTCCGACTGGCTTCAAATCATCGAGGAAATGACCAGGCAGAAACCCAAGGAGAGGGCAAAGATTTCGTCCATCGTCCATGGTTATGGCAGCGGAAAGACGATTGGCGTTCGGAGAAGAAGCTTGGATGGCGGTGGGTACAGCGGGCAGGTTGCTTCCATCGTGGGAGTTACAAGTGCAAACGGAAGAGGTAATGGACAGAGTGGCGGTATGAGGCAGCAAGTCCATCAACCCGAGTTGAGTGTTTTTGATGGGTATTTCCAGCAACAGCAGCCTAGGCGGTTTGAGCAGGCTGGTACCTGGTGAGGAAATGTCGATGACATGGATGGTGGCGCGGTGTTTTATTCCTGGACGAAACGCGTGACATGTCTCGGCATGAGCTTGACCCGCGGCTTTCATGGGAGACGAAACGACACGAGGCAAAGGCCAGAAGACTCGGGGTGGTACGGAAACGTTGGAACACGTCTCTAGGCGGACAGTGGCAGGAGTTTTGGACACGACCGTGGCATCTCCTTTCTGGCAACTGCACTTTTTTCTTGACTGCTTATGGGCTGGCATTTGATACCCTTCACGTATTTTGCACGTTGGCAGCGTTCAGCATCATGTCCATGATCGGGACTATGGCTACGATTACGACTGCATAAGAGGCGGACCGCGAGGATGATGATGACGATGACGAAGAAGATGAAGAAGAACAAGAAGATGAACAAGAAGAAGAAGAAGATGAAGAAGAAGAAGAAGAAGAAGAAGAAGAAGAAGAAGAAGAACGGATACGATTACGATTACGATTACGTACTTATGCATAATACTTCACTTTGTTATGCCTTGAACACCCACTGGATAGAGAGTACATCTCACTGGCGCGTAAGGGGGACGGGGGCGTCGAGATTTCGTTGGTAGTGTCCCGCACATGTAAATGCAATTGCCGTAACTATGACTCGCCGGGAACGTAGAGAACCAACCACCTCTGACTGCCTGCCCTTCCATTCCGTGGTTGGTTTTGGAGATGGATTTTGGTCCATCGAAATGCTTACTCAGCAAACCTCCCTCTTTCACCTCACCACCTTCTTCACGCCTCGAGAACAGCGCAGAGCACGCACGTCCGATCGTAACGTGATTCTTTGTTTCGAATACCACCAGATTGGTCTTGACGGCTCGTTCATTTTGACAGGTGATGTGCATTTTGCACCAATGATCACATTTGCGAACAGTAAGCAGAGCGTGTGCCGGTAACGCCTGGAGATTATATACCATTCGTCGTCGTAACACCTCCACATACGGCCACAGGCGAAGTAGAACACTGGTACCCGTTCGCTCACCACACGTTAAATCTTCGACCGGCAGGTTAGTAGGTAGGTGGGAGACCACTAGCGAATCCCTGCTGTTGTATGTTTTTTTTTCTCTTCTTCTCGTCTACATGCGGGATGTTTTGTACAGCAGAGGATGCAGATAATGGGTCGGAACTGGTTTTCGAAGAGATAGGCTAGGTCGGCATCTATGTATCTATAGGATGCCGATTTTTGTTTCGTTTTGAGGAGGGGATGCATTGTTGGATTCGCGTCATGTTTGTCATCAGGACTCATCTTCAGCTGCGACAGGCTTTGACTTTTGGAGAACATGGCTGAATTGTTCGATACTGTTACACGCTAAAATGTCGATGGTACACGCCTACACTATCGATGCGACATATGGTACATTGGCGTTCTTTACCGCCGTCCTCACTCCCTTCCCGCTCCCCTGCATCCGCTTTCTCGTCTCGTACGTGGAGACAACCGGTCGCTCCTGCTCTTAAACCTCCCACGTTCTCGCTCGAAAAGGCACGGGCGAAGAGAAGGCGACCTCCCTCTGTGCACATGTGTGCCATGCCCGTAATAAATCTAAAAAGCGCGGTTTCGCCCATGTCTTAGACGATAACCTCACCGCAATCCACCATGTTCGGTTTCCACTTGCTGGTGTCGAGTTCGTTCTCCATGCTACTCGGCACCGTGACTTCAATTGGTCTGTAGAGATACCATGCTTTCAAGGCAGCTGCTGCAGCTCTTACCCTCGCCTCATCCAGTGAGCTCCCTGCTCCTTCCCCAAGCTTGTCTTTCCCGCTGTATACCCCTACCACAAACACGGGGTGTCTGCTCAATCGACCGGTCTCCGAAACGAGGCGCGCCACGGGGGCTTCGAAGCCCTCTCTTGCGCATAGCCGTGAGAGATCGCGAGTCGGTGTGCGGAAATCGAAGAGGGAGGACAGGTCCAGCTGCCGACTGAGGAAGTGGTCTCTGAAGAAACGCTTCACGAGGGGCGAGCCAAGATGCAGGTGCAACGCTCCGATCAAAGCCCGCACAAAGGACTGGGCTGCTTCCTCCAAAGGAACAGCGGTCCTGGCCAGAGCCTGCGGGCTTACCGGAGGGTTGTCGGAGCCAAACTCGTCCGTAGCCACGATCTTGTGGGTGATGGTATTGTTCCACTTCCAAGGGGCTTGCCGCCTCAGTATCGCCGGTAGCTCCTCGCCAGACTTCAATCTCTTGAACTGCAGAAGCCCCGGATCGACCTCGCCACCGGGCTCCGCGGCTGCTTCAATGCCCCATTCGCCCGCAATGGTGGCTAGTGCTTTCGGCCCGACATATGCGTGCTGTGCGGCAAAGACGACCGACATGGGAAGGCGAGGGTAATTGCTGAGGATCCACTCGGTTGTGTAGTAGCCGAGCAGGTTGGCGCCCAGGACGGATAACGAGGCATTGTTGAAGGCGGGATCGGGGTCGGCAGAGGGATGGACGAGGGTTCGAGCGAGCGATTGAAGCGGAAACCGAGGGTCGAGGGACAGTCGAGAGCGGAGCGCAGACAGCTTGACCGACTGCGGTGCGGCGTGTGGATGTGGAGACGGGAGTGACTCCAGTCGAAGGGGCTTTCTGCCAAACCCCCCATTCCGAAGTGCCGGGGCGCTGCCCAACCTCGAAGCCTCTGCGCCGTCTCCGATTGCCATTCCTACGCCTCCATCGTCCTGGGTCGTCGCGGCCGTGGTCTGCAAACGCGCTTGTATCCTATGGTTGTGCGGCGCGACGGCCCTTTGGAAGACGGGAGCAGCAGTCCTCGCCCGCAATGGAGTGGCGCAGGCGGAGACGCGTATTCGCTTCATCAATAACGGCGTTTTGGCAGCGTGGCAAGGACAGAGGTGAAGGAGAAGAAGGAGAAAGGAAAGGGACGGCAGGAAGGCAATGGGCTGATCGTGCGTGTCTCTCGAGCGTCGAATGCATGTTCCCAAAATTTTAGCCAAGCTGCTAGCACGGAAGCGACTAGGCGCGCATACCGACGACGACCTCCCTCCTCACATGCACCGCGTCGGAACTCCTCTCGCTCTCGACCTTCGACACACGCCACCAAACAGCACACCTGCGATTCACAATGGGTGGAGGAGGAAAGATCCCGTAAGCCACTGCGCCCTGCGGCTCACCAGCGTCCACCCCGACCGACTCCGCGTCTCGTGGAATGAATGGCAGGCGTCTCTGACCAGTCCTTCCACAGGTACCCGAAGCACGTCTGGTCGCCGGCCGGTGGTTGGTACTCCCAGCCCGCGAACTGGAAACGCAACACGGCCATCGTGGGCGCTGTCCTCACCGGCATCGTCGCAATGGTCTGGACGGTCAGCGCAAGGATCGAGCACCGCGAAAAGATGCCCGAGCCCGACAGGTTCTTCCCGAGCCGATAGTACGCTCCCGCCCCCGTGGGTCGAGAGCCTGCACAGGATGCAACCAACTGACAATGGCGCAGCTGGAGCAGGCAAATCATCGAACACGAGCGGAAGCTGAAGGAGAAGGAGAAGGAGGGCGGGCAATAGATGGGTGGATACTGGCGTGTTCGATTGCAGGGCCTTTGGGCGGTGCTGGGAGCACTAAGGCTGTACATATCTATCCAGCCTTGCCTTGAATTCTGAAAGTCTTTCCTCGACACGCGCACCGTTCCACAACTCGCCAGCTGCAGTGTCGCCCAGGACCGGCATTCCGATCTGCTCAATGGCAAAGCTGGCCGATATTGTCCCCCATATCGCAGCCTCCTCGAGGTTGCCGACGCCTGAAGCAGTACCGCCTCTCACCAAACCCATTGCCAAGCCCCCTAGGAAGCCATTGCCCCCTCCGGTGGGGTCGACCACCCTCTCCGCGGACTGATGGTACGCAGGTAGCCACTTGCGAAACCCTGGACGGGCGGCCAGACAGCCATCTTTACCGGCGCGAACGACAATGCCACCTTCCCCATTCGCACCGATGCCGCTCTGCAACCATTGATCGCATAGGTTTTCAATGGCCCGAAAGTTGACGTGGTCCTTTTCGTTGGTGTTGACGCCGAAGCAATCGCCGAGTTCCGAATGATTGGGGCTGACGACGTCGACGTACTTTAGCGCATGGAGGGTGTTGACCAACTCGTCGGGTGTGCAGACATCGGGCACGGGTTCCCAAACAAACAATGGACGGTCCTCGGGCACAGGAGCTGCGGAATGTTTGCGGAGCGCCAGAATGTTTTCAACCAGGTCGATGCACCGCAGCGGAGAGCAGATGAGGTGGAAAGACTTGGACCAGAGCAGCTCGGTTTTGGCCAGGGCGTGGTGATCGAGACGCAGCTTTGGGGTCGTGTAACGGAATGCTGCAGCATCTCGTATCAGTGCGCACAACCTTCTCCCGCACCGGCGCACACGCACCTCTATGTTCATGTTCGCCATATCCGTTCCAGCCCCTCGTGGTCAGTCGGCCAGGGGTTTCGCGGATCAGGACGCCAGTGTTCCACTGAGCGATGGTTTCTCGAAGGCCGGGTGGAAAATCGGAGCCGCAGTCCACGATCCATCCCACCGCTCTGGATCGTGGGGGCGGCGAGAACAGACGCGCCCCCAGAGCTGAGTATGCGCCGGCACCGCCTATTACATCTTTGACGGGCGGCCTCGGTGGGGGGAACTCTATCTCATCTAGAACATACTGAGCGACACACGGATACAATGAAGTCATTTTACCTATTATGAACATGCCCAGGGTGCAGAAGTCGACGCCTCGAACGCTGGCCGCCATTTTGGGTGCTTGCTCGTCCTGACGTGGTTGGGGCAGTATACCCGGTACCGGCAGACCGACTGATGAGCGAGTGGGTGGCGGCTGCCGGGGTGCTGCTCTTGGCGGGCTAGCATGGGAACATGCAGGAGAACATGGAACCCTTTCACAGGCTGATGCTTCACATTCGTGCCATTGCATCGTCACCTTGGCTACACGGGCTACACCACTACACCACCCTCGGACCCAGCGCCATAGTTCCATCGTCCCTTCGTCCCGTCGTCCCCAGAGGCCGGCACCGCCATCTGTTCCTGACAGCGTAGCTTCGAGAAGGCACCACACAGCGCGTGGAGCTGCAGCTACCCGTCGTGCCGTCTGCACCTGCCTACACCTGCACCGCACCTGCCTGCACCTGCACCGCACCTTCCCCGAGCTCTCCCCGCCACGTCCCTCTTCCCACGGCTGCCCTGCACCGGAGAACCGCGCCGCCACATGGCACAGAACAACATGAACAACCTCACCACTCTTATAAAGAGGTGGGTACGCCATGGACGTCGGCCACCCTCCTCGCGAGCATGGCCGATTCCGAAGTGCACTTCCTGGGTCGCCGGGGGCCCATCCGTACCACGAGTGCCGTGCTGACCACCGTCGTTCACAGGCTCGAAGCGGCAACCTCCAGACTGGAAGACATAGCTTCGTCTTCTGTAGCCTACGGCAGTGGTGCCTCCAGTGGAGCTCCTGCCATCTCCGCCTCCTCTGCCTCCGCCTCCGCCCCCGCCGCTGCCCCCGCAAATGCTCCCCCGAGCGCACCTCGGGCGAAAGCTGCGGAGAGCTTGCCCCCGTCCATCGCGGCCTTCGACACCCTCCTGAACACCGAGTTGAAGGGATGGTCGGATCTGAGCAGCAAGCTGGGCAGCGTCATCGACAGCCAGGTACGCCGGGAAGCCATCGTGAACGTGGACTGCGTCTAATGCTTGTGCAGGCAAAAGCGGTCCAGCAAGCCTTCTCGGCGCAAAGAGAATTCCTCCTGGTTGCGACCAAGGCGAAGAAGCCGGATATTGCGACCTGCATGGAGATCCTCAAGGACCTCCAGGCTGCCATGGAGAAGGTCGACGAAATCCGCCAGGGCAACCGGGAGCCGCAGCTCAAAGACCCCTTGGCCATGGTCGCAGATGGCGTTGGAGCTCTGGGGTGGGTCACGGTCGAAGGAAGCCCGAAGCCCCACGAATACATCAACGAGCTCTTCGGTGGAGCTCAGATGTACGGCAACAAGGTGCTTAAGGAGTACCGCGACAAGTATGGTACCACGCGCGTCGTATACTTTGTGCCCAAAGCTGATTTGTCCAGGCCGGAAAAGACCAACGTCGAGTGGGTTCAAGCCTACTACAAGCTGTTCAAGGCGCTTTCGGAATACGCAAAGAAGCACCACACCACCTCGGTCGCGTGGAACAGGGAAGGCATCGACGCAAAGGAGGCGGCCAAGCAGGTCAAGAACGGCTCTTCGGGCCCGGCAGCGTCCAGCATACCCCCGCCGCCTCCCCCGCCTCCAGGAGGCATTCCTCCGCCCCCGGGGCCGCCTCCTCCGCCGGGTCTACCTCCGCCACCAGGCGCTGCTCCCGCGCCCAAGAAGTCGGCAGCAGACATGGGCGCCGTATTCGATGAGCTGAACAGAGGCGAGGCGGTGACCAAGGGGTTGAAAAAGGTGGATGCCAGCCAGATGACACACAAGAATCCCTCGCTGAGGACAACGGTCCCTGTGCCTAGTCGAAGCGACAGCAATGGGTCGCTTCGGAGTAAGAGTCCGGCACCCCCGGGGAAGAAGCCGAAGCCGGAGAGCATGCGGACGAAGAAGCCGCCAAAGAAGGAACTCGACGGCAACAAGTGGATAGTAGTGCGTAGCTTCGCGGCTCAAGTCCAAATGCTTTGTTAACAGTGTGCAGGAACACTTCGACAGCCCCAACGAAATGGTTGAAATCAATGCGGAGATGAACCACTCCGTCCTCATCTCGCGATGCAAAAACACCACCATCCGCATCAACGGCAAAGGAAACGCGATTTCGATAGACAACTCCGAGAAGACCTCCATTGTGATTGACTCTCTCGTCAGCTCGGTCGACGTCATCAAATGCCCCAAGTTCGCGCTCCAAGTCATCGATACCCTGCCCACACTTCTCCTCGACCAGGTCGATGGTGCGACCGTGTACCTATCCAAGAACTCCCTGAACACGGAGATTTTCACAAGCAAGTGCTCGAGCATCAACATCAACTTGCCAACACCCGACGATGACTTTGCGGAAAATGCCGTGCCGGAGCAGATCAGGACATATGTTAAGAACGGGCAATTGGTCAATGAGATTGTTGAGCATGCTGGGTAGAGGACGTTGTGTGTATTCGATTGTTGTATCGTGTTGGATGTTGTGCGGCTATTGCATTGGCTGGAGTTTGGTCTGACACATGCATTTTGTGCTGGTCCATCTTACGCCCTGTGCGGTCTGTCCATGTGAGTTTAAAGCCGAATACCTTTTGAGCTTGTGGATTGTATTACAAACTTCTATATGGCAATACTACCTTCACACTGCCCCTTCCTACCATACTTTCACCCCGGCTACAGTTGGCGAGGGTCTTCCAAGTTTCCAAGTGTCGCTGCTTCCTGAACATGTCATCATCCCAGCCACCTGGACTGAACAACGGGTACTCTTTTGTATTGGTGGCTTGTGTGCGGGCCGGCTGTGATATCTCTCGTCGCGCCTTACTCCTTACCCTACCCACCATAATTAGCCCATCACCATCTTGCCCACTCACTCTCACTCTCTTGTTCTCCCAACTCTCTCAGAGATATACACTCATGTAATTTTGGACGCCTTTCCAGAGAAACGACGCCAACTGCCGCCCTCACTGCCACCCTCCCTCCAACGCCTCGGACAATTCGAAAGGTCGGAAAATAACGAAGCTCTGGAGAATCTCTTAATAGCATTCGTCATGTATCCTACGTTGACGTGCAGAGTTGCTCTTCCACCTTCCACATGAATTACGAGACCCGATTACGAACCAATGATGCGTCGACCAGGTGTGGCGATGTACCGGTAACCATGTCGCGATCGCTCTTTTACCCGGATATATACTCTAGCCGGCGCTCATAGATGCAGCTCCATTTACATAAATTGGGCCGCGCAGGTCTTTTGCGCAGGGCACGGGGGGTTTCTCGCGATGAAGGTCCAGGTACGGCCTGGTCTAGTGCCGGGACAATGCGAGGAGACGCGTAGTGGTGCTGCGGTCATGAAGGCTGAATGGGACCGGTATGGGCATGTGGGATATACTTACTTCTTCCAGCGCGGTTTTCTTAGACCTCGAAACTTCGCTATTCTTCGTGCTCTTGATCCGTCAATTGAAAGTTACCCAGTGTCCAAGACTCCACTTTGGTGTCCATATCGCCAACGCTTGCATACTCGAAAGCGTCAGTCCGTCCACAATGCGTCTCATTAGTCTCATCTTCGCCACTGCCGTCGCCACCTCCCCGCATCCCTGGGCCGGCTCGGCGGAAGTCGTCCAGGCCACCGTCACAGCAATGAGCTCAGTTCTCCCGTCCATCTCCGCAGCGCCTTCGACGAATGGAACAAAGACCAAAGGTCATCATAACAAGCATCATGAACATACACCTGTGTTTAAGACGGCCTGTAATTGCGCGAAGCCATTGATGCCAGCTGGCCAGTTGAATGAGAAGGAGGTGAGTGGCAATCATGTCAAAGGTGTATGAAAACCTGCAAGGAGGTGGAAATAATAAAGAAGTGAAGGGAAAAAAAGATAAGGCGGCTTTAGTCCTGGAATCGGTGGGGGAATATGGAACAGTTGCTAATGGTCGAATGAACAGCAATGCCAATTCAAGTTCTACCAGGATATGACTTGTTACCAACAGGCGCAGGGTGGATGCCCATCGCCGGTTTTGAAGGTAGGAGTCTTTTGTCGGCTTTCTTAAAGACGGGAGATGCTAATGATCATAGTGTTGAGTGTGCGGTGGACTTGAGTGTGGCGGCGCGATCGGAGACTGATCTTTCCTTTGCTGTATATATTATATATATATACTTGACGGTGTGTTCCAACCTGAAGGATAGACACGTGAACAGAAAACAGAACATTGTCAGGTACAAGGCCAGAACCAACCTGTAGCACTGTCGTGATGGTTACAAATCAAAATCACTTTTGCGAATCGGTAGCAGTGAACATGAGTGCCGATCCAGAGCATTAGCACTGTCCTAGGCGACATCAACGATAGCACAAAGTGACGGATTTAGAAATGATCTTTCAACTTCAAAACTTGCCTTGATGCGAGTATGATGTAGACCTATCTCATCGGCGTTATAGCGATAGGCCTTTCTGGGGCTACGTCCGTAAGCGTATCGGGTCTACAGGTCTCTTTCTTCACTTCTACATCCGTAAAGTCCACAAAATGACCATTCCTTCGAAGAATTCATCACTGACCCCATCATGAAAGGAGATGATATAGATATCAATACCTCTGTTTCTGGCGCTTTCACCGGTGCATATTTGGGCTGCGTCAACATGCTTCCACATTGGGCGCTCGGTCTAGCACGCAAGGATCGGTTGAGTTGGAAGGTTTCACTCTTGGCCAAGGCGATTAGAGTAATAGATGACGAGATACAAAGAGGGGAAAGAGGGCAGAAAAATCGCCGAGGTGTGAAACTATCCAAGTAGTCAAAGCAGAGGATGAATCGCTGGCTTATACGCTGACTGATTGACCTGGGTGGAGAAAATATATTAGCAAAATAGCCTCTAGGTCCACTATGTGATAATTTTGAGCAGGCCCATTAAAATAGGACCGCAAGAGTGTTTTGTGACCAATGCAATGGGCTTCTATAGTTTTTCCGGTCTTACATGGTTATGGTCGAGCTGTATTTTCCCCACGCCTGTATCTACCCTTCACTTGGCACGCTCTTTAATTGTCGTGTTCTACGACCGCAGGCCTTCAATTACCAAACGAAAAACAAAGCTCTGAGCAATGGATTAGTACATCCTTGGGCTGTTTATATCTATCACATACCCTCTGCATCCAACGTTTTTTCCTTATGCAAATAGTTTCTAGGCGCCAATGCCCCCGAAACATTTGGCAACATCGAATATCGTGTATGGCAACGGAGATTTAAGATCACGGGGATAACCCGATTGTTTGACTCCAGGCATCGCTTCCTGGTCGTGTTTTGTGGGGGTGCATGGAACATCTTGGCATTTCATTCATGTTCCATAGACGCAGAGCGGAGCGGAATCTGTCATCGGCGGAGAGAACGCGAATCCAAGCAGTCGGCGATTTGGAAGATACGTGCTCATGGCGAGGAGAGAAAGAAGAAGTGGAGACTGCCGATGGAAGGCGGAACAATGGGGAAGACGCATGGTCGGAAATCGTCGGTCGCGCCCGTCATTGCAGCAAGTATTTATATTCTATTAGTATTGTAAGGTTATGGGTATCTTATGTTTCATCCTTGCCGTAAAGAGGTACAAAACTGTTTAGAGTCTTAGGGTGGTGTGCTATATATATGCTTTATTCATGATTTCAAGGCATCGCGTTGTCATTTGCCCACTGCTTGATCTTATCGAAATTCCTGCACACGTGCTGTGACTCGTAGTCTGGGGATGCGTCTTTCTTTCCAGGCACGGAGTGATAGGTGAAGACACTAACGTCGGCCTGACACATCAAGCTTATCCGTAGGATTTCGATGCACTCATCTGATGACATGTTAGATCATTTCTCGATTGTTTTAAGAAACCTTGTATCTTACCAAGACTTGCTCTGTCATCTTTTCCTCGGAGCTCGGAAGCAGCGTCTGGGTAACTTGCGATGCGAAGGATGTTGAGACATTGCAGTTGGTGGAAGACTTCAAGTCCGACTCGGTATCCGGTTTCACCGGTCTTGAAGTCGGTCACTTTGAGGGAGTCGGAAGGCTTTTGGAGCTTGGGGAAGTCATTCACGGAGATCATCTGATCCGGTACTTGGCAAACCTGTTAGTAGGATAGAGTGAATGGGTGCCTGAAGATCACCTACCAGCGGCAATGTCCTTCCACGCATTCTCAACGGCAGTATCGGTCCCAACGTACTCGGATCCATTGATCGGGCTCGCTAGCTTAAAGTGTTGTTGCTCGTATTCCACTACGTTCATTGCGGGTGCTGCTTCAAGTTAGCTAATCGCTCATGAGGGTGGGCAGTCAGCCGCGCTTACAGAAAACGCCGAATTCGTCCATCAGACCCGCGGCGATATATGTTCCTTTCGAGTGTTGCATGTATATCGCGCAGATGAGCGTTAGTGCAGACATGGTGAATACAAAGAGGTTGGCCAGAAGCAGGTACTTCATCCCATTCCTCTTCGCCTTCTCCACGCTGTGACTGTTCAGAAAAGACGTGTTCTCGTCGCCTTGTGAGCTGGCATCATCGTAGTCGACTTTTGCGTGCCTCTCCATGATGTCCCAAGGCTAAGATGCGATATGTATTAGAAGCGATATAGAAAAGACGTATTAAAACTGGATTGTTGATGTCGACCAGCGAGATGGAGAGCGAAGGGAGCGAGGCGGAGGCACCAAACCACCAGCCCTCGGAACTAACTGCCTAGTGTCGATTTGGTGGATGCATTCTTGTCATGTCTCAAGACGAGCGAGGTTATCAGAAAGCTCCATGACGTTGTCGATTTTTTCTTCCCACAACAGTCGAGCCCCCTTAGCAGCACCATTTGAGCGGCAGCGACCGCGGCGACTTACCAGAATTGGGTTGGAACGCAAGCGTAGGCGATGTCTTGTCTGTCTTGGCCCTTCACCATCGTTTCATCTTGGCGATCTAACGGGTAGGGGTTCCGCGCCAGGGTCAGAAACAAACTTTGACACTCTGGTGAAGCATTCACACGCAACCAACTTCCTCGCACGCGAAAAGCTGCTTAGCTGTGGCCTGGAGACATAAGATTAGGATGTGGCGGCATTTTTGATGCCTCATTTGCGGCCAATGAGCGTTGATGAGGATGCTAAGGCCGCGTTTCAGGACTTTCAACCTCCATCCCAGGCAGTTCACGATGGCTAGCCATTTCAGACATCAAGGTGGTGTAATTAGGCGATAGGACTGACAACCGCGCGACGCTATCCAATAGCATGCCCCCCTTGCCGCTCTGGAAGACATGACCGTATTCCTGGTGGAAGCAATGCATACCTCTCATTCCTACCCGTGACCAAAAATCTCAGAACTGGAAGGCCGCGGAAAGGATACGGTGCTCAGACTCCGCGTCAATGCGGGTCTGTCTCAGTAGCCAAGATGGAGCCTGGTACTGAGGTTTCGCGAGATCACTTCTGGAGGTGAGCTGGAATATAAAAGTGGTCACACCTGCGATCACCCCATCTAATCAGGCCTGCATCGTTCTCAAATCTGCTCAACCTTCCTTCGTTCCACTCTTTTGGTCCATTGTCTTCGTTTGTGGCCGGACCACCCTTCATTTATTTGTAATCAATTACCGTTTTCGTCAACACCTTCCTTCAATATGAGGTTCACTGGCTTTGCTATTTTGGCGCTAGGCGCCTCCTCAGCCGCTGCCTATGTCGTTACCGATAACGCGCCTGAGGGTGCCATTGAGGCTCGTCACCCGGGCAGCGGGGCTTCTTTTGCTTCTTCGGTTGTGCTAAACGCCCGTCACCACAAGGGAAAGGGTGGAAAGAAGACCAAGCGCGAAGTTGAGGTTGAGGCTCGCGACCCGCACCATAAGTAGGTTTCTCCACCACCATTCATATCCCAATCCTGTTTTCTTGAAGAATATTCACTAATTCCTGTCTAGAGGAAAAGGCAAGAAGACCGCCAAGCGTGAGGATGAGGGGGAGGAGGTTGAGATTGAAGCACGCGAACCACATCACAAGTAGGTTTCTTCCCTATCTTTATCTATATACTTCCCTTTTGCTTGGAGGAAAATTAGCTAACTTCCATCTCTAGAGGAAAAGGCAAGAAGACCGCCAGGCGTGAGGAGGAGGCTGAGGTTGAGGCTCGCGACCCGCACCACAAGTAGGTTTCTCCTCCACCACCATCCATATCCTAACCCTGTTCTCTTGAAGAATATCCGCTAATTTCCATCTCTAGGGGAAAAGGCAAGAAGACCGCCAGGCGTGAGGAGGAGGAGGTTGAGATTGAAGCACGTGAACCACATCACAAGTAGGTTTCTCCCCCACCATCCATATACCAGTCCTGTTCTCTTAAAGAATATCCACTAATTTCCATCTCTAGGGGAAAAGGCAAGAAGACCGCCAGGCGTGAGGAGGAGGAACCTGAGATTAAAGCACGCGAACCACATCATAAGTAGGTTTCTTTCCTATCTTTATCTATGAATTTCCTTTTTTCTTGAAGGAAAATTAGCTAACTTTCATCTCTAGAGGAAAAGGCAAGAAGACCGCCAAGCGTGAAGAGTAGGCTGAGACTTAGGCACGCGAGCCTCATTACAAAGGTCGCAAGGGCAACTAAATGCTATAGCCTCTTTCGCAAGAACTCCAATGCGGCCTCCACGCCAAACTCGAATTTGACGACCGGTTTCTACGGCATGTATTCGGGTTGGCTTTGTAATTTTTATGATGGCTTTGATGGGCTGGGTTTCCTTCTGTCGTATTTTCTTTACTCCCTTTTATCTAAACGGTGACCATCCGACAATATGTCTATTATGGAACTTTACGAATAGGATGCGCGTGGCTTCCAAACAACTCCTGAATCTTGATACATGATGCCTGGGACAGCTCTTCGAGGTTTTAATATGACTATCCTGTTGTTCATGAATGGAACAATATCTATGCGCAGCGAGGGCCTATTAACTAACTGATCGCTAATTTATCGCGGTTAATTTTCAGGGGAGATCCCTGGACTCGCCTGCCGCGGGCAATCACGTGATAGTATCACTGATAAGTTTTAGAAATCCTCACGTGAGCATCGTCACGTGAGATCTTTTTCTTCGGCCAATTAGAGACCTAGGATACAGCCAATCAGAGACCCGGATCTCAATCAGCTAGAGGGCCGTTCCAATAGCCAATCAAATTTCACGCTTTTTTGCTAAGAACCCGACCGTAATGCTACGCTCGTTCCTCACTTTGCAATTATGCATCAATCAAGATAGCTGCTGTGGTCAATCACGTAGCGTACGGAGTGAAAAAGATCATTATTCAATTCTGTGTAAGGAGTATCTATCTACGTACGGATGGTATGAGAAAGGGCGCGCAATCCTGGAACGGTTGCGTATGGTTCTGCAGTCACGTAAGAATCACGTGACTGTGCAGACATCTGAAGTTACCTCTTACGGACAACTTGCTCATCCCTATTATATGAGTCGCGTGTTAAGATGTTATAAAATAGTTCGTGTAGGTCATTAGGAATATCTTGTAGCCTCCGCTGAAGTGTGTGTATCCAGCCGTAGTCGTGTTCTTTATTTAAAATCGTTACAATGAGAATAGCCTATATAAAGATCCCTGAAGTTTTTTCTTAAAGTTCTTTTCAGCCCTGCTACACGACCCTATTCTGCCTGATCATTAACTTAGTCTTAAGATATTGAATAATATCCTACGTATAGCCTTCTTAGCCTTCGACCACTAAATCCAGCCCTTTCCAGATTGTAATATGCGGATAATGCCTGCTTGAAAAGCACACTTGGAAACGGATTCCAGATAATACAGCAAGCTTTCCTACACGTTCAAAGAATGACAACATATCGCGTATCTGCGCTTCTTCGCATTCATCGAGCGCGCTAATGAAACAAATGACTGCGGAATCTCCTAGACCCTGTATTGCGTTCTCTAACAGAGTCTTGAGCGTTGCAATACTCCATTGATGTCCTGTGTTGGTGTCCAACGTCAAGAAACCGAGTGAGTCAAAATCCCTTAAGAGGGAGGGAAGATGCTCGAGGAGTTGGAATAGTAATGACCTATATATTCCAATCGTAGACTTCTCGACATCCTTGCCTCACGCGTTGAAGAAGAACGAGATTACAACTCTGTCCTTTATCATTTTCCGGGCGTTGGCGAAAGCAAATTCCATCAGCGTAGATTTTCCTGTTCCTGGCTTCCCCTTGATCCATAAAAGTCCGTGGTGTTCGCTCAATTTGGTTGTATTAAGCCAGTGGAGGTACTCGGACTTCTGCAGTAGCCATTCACATGTATTGGCATGTGCATTTTCGATGATCATATGGCGCGTATCGATCTGTTGGTATCTTAAAGATTCAGGAAGGCTCTGTCTTCGTACTACCAGTGAGAGCCTCGGCGACCAACGTTGACTTTCAGGCGTTGCACAGTATATACCGGTCCCGGCTAATGCAAGGTAGATTCGCCAGCCTACAGTACGTCAACAAAACATGACCATTGTGTGGTGGTTCGCTGTACTCGCAATACAATACATGGTAGACATCACATTGGTGGTGTGCGACCAATGAACCGTCGGTGTCGATCCCTGGCTGGCGCTTGTACGTGGGCAGGCGACGAGGCTGACAGACAGCAACTCATCATGCTTGCTGAGAGGGGGCGACAGCAGGCTTCATTGCCGGGCTGCCAAAATGCCGAACCCCAGGAGATGACTTATACAATGCCAAGATTAATAGTCCTCCCATCCCATCTACTACATCATCGAGTCACGATATCAATACACACTCTTCACAATCAGTACACCCCGGTTTTCTTCCCGGATCAATCCTATTGCTCGCTCACCCGTCATCCATCGTCGTCCCCAGCTTTCCTTTTCCACTCAACCCAACCTCTCCAATCCGCCTGCATCTCCACCTCTCCCAACCCACTCACACCATCTCCTTCTTTCCAGCCTTCCCACTTGTCCAATCCAAAAAGATGTCGCATGGTTGGCCGTCCATGTGGACAACTCCACGGCTTATCCATGGACCCCATGTGCTGTACTATGTCTTCCATTTGCGTCCTTTTCAACGTCTTGCCAATCATAACGGAGCTTCTGCACGCGCGTGAAGCGAGGAGCTTGCGAACTTTACCTGGGCGCGGGATATGGGATGATGTCGAGAGGGATGACGAAGGAGGGTTGTCGAGAATGAGGGCGAGTAGTTCCTCGAGATCCTTGGGTGTGAAGGTGACTTCTTTGCTCATGGGAAGTGATGTGAGTTTTGCGCGACGGCCAACTTCGTTCTCACCGGATGTATCTATGTCGACAATGAACCCATTTGCTGTTAGCGACATCTTGTTGCTGAGCATGACTTCTTCTTCGACAGCCGTGAGTTCTAGCGGATGAGGATGGACGAGGCGTTGTGGAACGAGGACCGTGGTCGCAGATAAGCGCTCGAAATTGTATTTTTCGTCTGAGGCATGTTGATCAATGATGAACAGGTCAGCAGATGTAGATGTAGATGTGGGAGGTCGGACGGCGAGGATAAAACCGAGATTGAATTGGCCAATTATTCGCATGTCGAGGAAATCGGACTTGGTCACTGTGAGTGAGAGACGTTCCTCTGGATCTTCCTGCTGAAGTTGCGTGGGAGCTGAGGCGTTGTCAGAACTTTGCTTCTCTTTGTCTTGTTTATTTGACTCTGCGTCCTTGAGTGCGGTGGCAAGGTTCCGGACGTGGTTTGCGATGAAAAAGATGTCGGCATCGACAGAGCGTTCCAGATTGAGGACGTGGTATTTCTTATGTGTCACTTTGCCTATTTTGCTCGCTCGTTTCAGGTTCATTTCATTCGGTCGAGCGGCAGCCTCTTCAGCTTCAGCAATCATCCTGGCAATCTTGGCTTCTTCGCGGGCTTTCTTTTCGGATTCGTCGATGTACTCGTCGTCAGAACGTTCATCATCAGCTGCTGGCTCCGCATCCGGCACATCGACTTCCATCAAATCTGCACCAATAGAAAGCTTTTGAGGCGTAGGAGCACTGGAGGATTCAGCAAGCTCGTCGGCGCCAGAGTCTTCGAATTCTCTTTGGCGACGGATCCGGTGAGAGGGTGAGTGAGTAGATCTAATTGACATACTGCTCATGATATCCCTCTCTGGCATTTCCTCTTCTTCATCGTCATCATCGCTTCCATCGACCTGCGTGCCAGGAGCAGCGAAATCACGTAGGCTCTTCATGAACAGTGGCCGTCTTGGTGTTTGACTCAAAGGTGTCCCGTTCAATCCGAACTTGGGTGTGTGAATTCTGGCCCGCTTTGAAGCGCGTGATTCGGCGCTGCCTCCGACAGTGGTGACTGTGGTTGTGTCGCCGATCGTGATTGTGGCCTTCTGTGCTGGTGTTCGCATGGGCCGCATCCTGTCGAACGCATTCTGTATTGTGCTCTGCGAGAGACGTTTTTGGGGTGTCTGCTTGATTGCGGGAATGCTTTCCTCGTCTTCTTCGGCATCGGATCCCAGTGATTTTGATGATGGGTCACGTTCCAGTTGTTTTGCATGCTGAGATGCAACACGAGCGTTGAAGTTCGTGACCGGCTGTGGGATCGGCTCAGAATCGGTGATAGCAGGTGGTACTTCGAGTTCTGGCTCGAGTAAAGGCGATTGCGATGATCTTTGATCAACCCTCTCTTCTGATAGGCTTCGTTGCCTAGGGTTGGGATGGAGTGCCCTTTCCTCAGTCCTGTTCTCATTCTCCGGAGGGGTACCTCTCCTCTTCCGTCGAGCTGGAGCACGAGTCGATCTCTCTTCCACATCCCTCTCCGCAAACCGTGCGAGCAGGCTAGCCCTGGTAAAGCCAGGTTTTGATTGTTTATCAGTCGAGAAGGACGATCCAGATCGATCCGCCAAGGTGGAAGACAATTTCCGCGGCTCGGGAGGCCTCATGGGGGCACTCGGTTCATCCTCGTCAGAATTGGCGCTTTCACGCCGTTGTGTTGCCGGTGGCCTGGACACGGCGAGAGCCGGTGTTTTCCGGTTGGGAAGCTGGGCGTGAGGCACACTTTGGTCGTGACTCTCAAACAGCTCCACAAGCGATTCCTTCAAGCGCTCCAGCAGGGCTGTCTGGTCGTGCAGCATGATGGTTCTCTTGTCTGGGCTGACGTTGACATCGTACGCATTCGTGTCGAGCTGGATGTCGGCAAATATAAAGGCTGATTGCGTGATGTTGTACGATTTGTAGACGTCGTTGAAGGCTTTGGCAACCTGCGGCAGAGTGCACGGTCGAGAATTGACGAAGAACATCTGCCGGTCGGGCGTCTGGCGGCCCTCGCCAACCACGGGACGCGATATGTGGCCGACAATGTTGACAGTGCGGGAGCCAGCATCTTCTGCTTGCGTGCTCCCGTTCCGAGCGCCTTGTGTGGCGCCGGGGAGGGTTGATGGGTCCATCTCAAACTGGAGGTTGAGGGGGATGAGCGCAAGCAGTGTCTTCGCACCGTACACATTGGCAATATTCTCCTTGGTGTTCGGGTTATGGTTGGTCGAGAACGCCACCGTCCTCTTCCTGGATGTTCGTTAGCTCCTTCCTTCCATGCTGTGTGCTTTGGACGTGTCCATGTTTACCCACCCCTTGGGCACCTGGTTGCTCACGCTGAACTTGACGCCCACACTGACACAGGCATAGGCGTTCAGCAGCTGCAGCACCTTGTTGTACTCCCTCTTGACCGTCTTCTCCAGCTCCTTCCGCCTCACGGGCAGGTTGTGGAACAGCTGCTCCACCACCACAGTCGAGCCCTGCTTGGCCGCCACCACGGCCGTCCCCTTGAGCTTCCCCGACTGCTCGAACTCGAGCTTGGTGCCTTTCGGCCCATCCGCGGCGCGCGCCGTAATGATATGGAACTTGGATAGCGCGCAGAGCGAGGAGAGGGCCTCGCCGCGGAAGCCAAACGTCTGCAGCGAGGACAGGTCCGCGTAGCTGGAGAGCTTGGAGGTGTAGTGCTTGAGCGCTATCGTGTCGTAGTCGCCTGGGGCGATGCCGGAGCCGTTGTCCTGCACCTCGATCGAGTCGAGCCCATGGTTCCGGAAGCGGACCTCTGGAGTGCAGCCGTCAGTCTCTCTATCCGCGACCACTCGCGTCCATGTCGCGTCCATCTGTATCTATTTCCTTCCATGCATGCGTTGGTTGGCGATGCTGATGCCGGTACGTACCGATGGATGTGGCCCCCGCATCGAGGCTGTTCTCCACCAGCTCCTTGCACACGGAATTGAGGTCGACGATGACCTGGCCGGACTGGATCTGGTGGACGGAACGGCCCTCGATGGGCTTGATGGTTGCCATTGCAGCAAGGCTGGGCCTGCGTGACGACGTGAGGGCGCGACTCCGAGGTGGACGCGTGCTTATCGATAAGGCCGACCAATCCGAGACATTCGCTTAGCCTGGCCGCGGCCTCCACACATCCATCATGGCCCGTCCTTCCTCTCGTCGCCCCAGCTTCGAGCACATCTACTACGTAGCAGAACCCGCCCGCCATGTCGCCAGACCCGCAACTTGAGCACCCGCAGAAATGCCTCCATCTTGCATCCAGCATGTATCAACTGCTTCCTCGCGAGCTGCGTGACATCGTGTACCAATACCTCTATATCTTGGAAAAGCCCATCCCGGTCGGTTCCCATCACTTCACAACCTATGGGCCGCCTGTACTCGAGACTGCCCACCCGCCCCCGCTGCCCCGCAACTCCTCGGACCAGTATGCAGCTGCATTGACGGCTGGGCTCGGATCGGGAGCACGTAAGCATGACCACAGTGTTGAACCGCCGCAAGATGTTGTCCTCCCCGCCGACCATACTCTGGACCCGGCGTACATGGGGAGAGAGGTAGCCTATGAAGCATCGCAGGTGTATTATTCGGAAAACACATTTTCGATATGCACCATAGGGGCAACACTGCCCACATTCCTATCCACTGATGTAGCGTGCAACTTCTCCAGCACTCAAAAGGGTGGTCCGCAAACACCGCTTGGTATCGTGCCTCGCGACTACGTCAAAAACCTGCAGATCCGCGTCAAGTACGAACACTTCGACGTCTACAGGTCTCATTACCTCTGGGGGGAGTTCGCGCGTGAACAACATGTCCTTGAAGAGATCTTCTTCAACTTGGAGGCACTGACATATGCCGAACCGCCCGGAAAGCCTCTCCCAAAGCAAAAACGAAACATCGAGTTCATACTCATGACAGCCTTCCATGAGTCGCTTTGGTTTCCCGAACCAGTGACCGATACATTGCGCCGCTTGACCAACCTCCTGGAAGCTATCCGCAATCCTGTATACTCCCTCAAGCACGACTTCAACGCTCAAGTCAGCGTTCTGCATCACGACGACGAATGTTTTCCCTTCCCAAAGTCCATGTCGAGTCTGTTCTTCATGAGCAAGGAGGATTGGGAGTATGAGAAAGAGACGCTGGAGAAGGCCAAGGTCCTCTACTCGCCGAAGCACTACTTGGTCGCCCCGGCGCGCGCAAATGAAGTCGAGGTTGGGTTTCCGTGTCGCAAGTTGAACCGGCTGCTGAAGAGGAGGTGGGCGTGCAGTCCGAACCTGCGGCCGAAGCTTGAATGGAAGGTGTCGAAGAGCATGTACTGGCCAAGGGGGAAAATGTCAAAGGATGATCGTAGGGACATGCGGTCGTCTTCTAGTGCAGAAGACAGCTCCTAGGCATACTCTATCCTGCAACTGGTAACATGTTTTGGGCGACCCTGCACTCCATGTCTTGAAATCGCTGTACCCCCCGTGGAAACATGACTTGATCGGACATGTATCAACCCCTCCATCCATCTACAGCTTACTGTTTGCCTCCCCGCCCAACGTAACAACCAACTTCCCAAACTGGCTATAATTCGTCATGTCTTCGAACAGCCCATCAATCTTCTCGAGATCAAATCCATGCACCGATCTGGACACGACGGGTTTGAGCTTCTTCTCTCTCACGAAGTTCACCATATCAGCAAACTCCTTGCGCGATCCCATGGTCGAGCCACGGACCTCGATGTTGCGCAGGACGGCAGACATGGTAAAGTCCATTTTGGGTGAGACTGTCATACCATAGATGGATATTATGCCGCCGGCCTGAGATGAAGTTAGCTGAGAGGGGTAAGAGCCTGATGGAATGGAGGGTAGGTACCTTGAGCAGACGAGATCCTTTCTGCACAACGTCGCCGCCCGCCCCGTCCACGATGGCATCCAGGAACGGCCTGTCCTTGGGCAACTTGGCCTGCAGCGCCTTCTCCCACCCCTTTTCCTTGTAGATGACGCCTCCCTCGGCCCCCAGCTGAACCGCCCTCTCAATCTTCTCCTGATTCCCGCTCGTGACCCAAACGTTGCAACCCTCGGCCACCGCAAACAGCAGAACCATCAACGCAACACCCCCACCGATTCCTGTGACCAGGATGTTCCTCCCCTCCACGGCGTTCCCGCTCTTCACGTGGAACGCCCGCCACGCCGTTAACCCGGTCAAGGGTATTGCGGCAGCTTCCTCTTCGCTCAGATGCGCAGGGCACTCTTCCAATTCATCTGCATCGAGGGTGACGACTTCGGCCAATGTGCCTGCCGGGTTCGACTTTGTGCCGCCCATGATCGCATACCCTTTGGGGTTTTCAGGGCCCTCGAGGGAGTCTTTCCAGCCCGTGCCGGGATTCAGGATGACGCGCTTGTTGAGCCATTTGCGTGCGGTGGGGGAGGTGCCGGTCGAGGAAACGATTCCGGCGCCGTCGGCGAGGAGGGGGACGCCGAAGGTGGTGCCTGGGTAGAGGTGTTGGCGGATGAAGAGGTCGCGGTGATTCAACGCGGCAGCGGTGAGGGTTATGACGACCTGGAATGGTGCAGTGTTAGGTCGAGGATGTGATGGAGAGGGAGCCAGGAGGGCTAAAGGCAGGAGGGAGAGGGAAAAGGTACTTGATTTTCCGAGGGCTTGGGCTCCGGAATTGTGATCTTTTCAAGGGGATAGTAGACTTGGCCTGGTTTGCCGGGGATTTGTTTGATCGTGATAGCTGTAGGCATGGTGAAGCTTCCAACCCATGCAGGTATGTGAATTGCGAGGTGCAGGTTGGAAAATTGATCACGTCTGCGCTTCTTTTTATCCGAGAAATTGGGATAGGAGAGAGGCTCAAGAAAAAGTTCCGAGCATAACTACATATCATCGTTCGTACGAATGGAGGATGACGAGGACCGAGCTGAACCGAGGTTTGTGGAGCTGCGGGGAAGATCGTCACTGATTGGTCGCTTCTATGCGATAACTTGTGTGCTGGAAGCAAGTCCAAGGAGATAGTGGAAGAAATGTGGCGACATTAGATATGCTGCTGTAAACCGGCAGAAATTGTAAAGGGCAACAAAGTCCTTGAAAATCTCGAAGACATATCTGAACGACCTCAAGGCCTCCATCTGAAGGACGGGTGTTTCCAGTCCAAATCTTGCTGCTGCTGCAAAGTCAAGCCTGCCAACTCCTCGTCCACCCTCTTGCTTTCTCTCTGCTTGTTATTGTATTTCATCCAAAACAGCAACCAAATCGCCGTAATCAACGTAGTCGTAGCCGTCGCCAAGTTCAACCCATTTCCGATATGATAATCCGGCTTGTCGAACGGCAAGAAGCTCCATGTAGAGATCAAGCCACCAACATTCCCAAACATGACGTTGGTCGCAATAGCTGAGGCGCGCGCTGTGTCGCTGACTACGTTGGCGGAGACTTGAGCATTGCACAAAGCACCGAAAGCGAATGCGCCCGAGGCGATGATGAAGGTTGCGCCGTAGCGTACACGCGCTGCGGTACTGGCGAGGAACATTGTGTAGCCGACCATCATCAGGGGCGCGCTGCCGATGAAGAAGATGAGACGTTTGTCGAAGCGCCAGCTCAAGAAGGGGAAGAGGACGGTGAAGAAGGCTCCAACGACGTAGGGTGGGACGGTGTGGAGCTGTTGTGAAATGACCGTGTCTTTCGGGTAGATGGTCGCCACGATGGTCGGGGCGAAGAAGGCGAGACCTTGGACAGTGACGTTGTCTGCAGGTTGTCAGTGTCTACGCAAAGGGTCGGGAGCAGAAGATTGGATTGACTTACTGAGCAGGAAGATAAACGCCGTACCCAATGTCACAGGGCTGAAGATGCCCCTGAGCGTCTTCGTTCGGTCCAACTTGTCAAGCACTTCGGTCGTGGCAACGCGTTCACTCTTTACGCGAGCAATTGCCAGGTCCTTCTCCTCTTGCGTGAGCCACCTCGCAGTCTCCGGGCGATCCGTGAGTGTGAGAAAAGACAAAAGTGAGAGTCCACAGGTAATGATGCCCTCGATTGCAAATATCATCCTCCACCTAGTCAGAGAGCCGAAGTGTGGGAGCTTCAAGATGCCGCTTGCGAGCAAGCCTCCAAAAGCGCCCGCGAGAGGGGCCATGACAATGTAGAGTGACAAGCGGAAGGCAAGCTCAGACCTTCGGTACCATCGAGAAAGGTAGTAGGCGATACCGGGCATCATACCGGCTTCGAAGATGCCGAGAAGGAAGCGCACACCACTGATGGCATGGATGTTGTGCACGAATGCTGTGCCGAGGGAACAGATGCCGAATCCCAACGAGATCAACGGAATGAACCACCCAGGCCCCATCCACTTACAACAGATGTTACTAGGGATCTCGAATATAATGTAGCTGATGTAGAAGACTGAAAGGACGGCATTGTAATCGTATTTGACGAGACCGAGGTCCTTTTCGAGTCCAGCGAGCTTAGCATTTCCGATATTGGCTCTGTCGATGAAGCAGAACAGGTACAGAAGGGCAACAGTCGGGACAATGTAAAGGTCAATCTTCCATCGCAGCCTTGCTTCGGCCTTTGGGTCGAACTCGATTAGAGAATGACCATAACTAGGTGACAATGTGAGCTCCCTGATGGGAAGTACATGGAGACGACAAACTCACATGTCGGTCGCCGCTTCGCCCCGTTCAGCGACATGGTGGGCATTGTTGGCTTTCAAATCCTTGAGATGAGTTTCGGCAGCCTTCTCTTCGCTCGACTGTTCGGGGTAGGAGCGTTCCATCTTACCAAAGCCGTCTCCTTTGAGACGATGCGACAACAAACACAGCGCGCGTCCATCTTATATCCTTGAGGACCGCACGTCTAGCCGCGCACGGACATGGCTCTCGCCAACAAACGTCCGGAGAAGAAGCCACTAAAACCCGGGGTCACGGGCTACCCCAGACATGCCGAGATAGTTAGATAGGCGGCGTTGAGAAACAGGAATGGTGGCCGCTGGGCAGAGGGGAAGCCTGCCGTTGTACGTTTCCGCTGCAAGCTACCCCGCAAAGAGTCGGGAAGGGACTCGTGCTGCCGCAAGGACAGGAGACGGGTCGGTGGCAAAAGTGAAGCCGTAGAAGGGCTTCCAACCTGTACGAGGATACGATCGTCTTGATGACCGTGTCTGCTGAGTTTGCATTCGGATAGAAAGAAGCATTTTATTTATCCCATGAAGTAGACCCTTTGGGTGGAATGACTCCCGGGGCCATTTCACCTAGAGCTCCGCATGTGATCCTTTTCCAGGCGGGTGATGTAAGCAGGTATGATTGGCTAGATCGCCGTGAGCGCAATTACCACAAAAATACGTGTATTGGACTCGCTGTGTATAGTAAAATGGTGTACGTGACAGATACAGTCCAACGCTTCCATTCGATCCTACTTTCCATACCAAGAACAATGCAGATGCGTGGAAAGTGATGATGAGTCTATCCTCGCATCTCGCTTGTCGACCCATGGACGTCGAAAAGCTCGATTTCTTCGGGCTGTGGCGCGCTAGGGCGTTAGCGTGCATCATGAGATGACATTTTATGAGGCTGGTGAGGTTGATGAGGTCATTGTATGCAAAGCATGTGTGACAGGTAACAATAGTGTGGGTGTTGAATGCAGTCAGCGTCGGCGTCGCAGGAGGCACCGACTGCCTGGTGCGGGGAGATGAACGGCGATTATTTCTCGCGACGCGCCGGCCTCGTCGACATCTTATCCCATCCATATTTCAACCAGCACGTTCCCAGAGGCCACCAGAGGGGAGTCTGAGGAGGCACAGCCATGCTGCTTGCGGAGATCGACAAGCCGGCGGTGAAGCAGTGGCTGCTGCCGAAGCTCGAGGCAATGTGGGTGCTCGCTCCTCCATCGCTGGAAGCCAATTGCTGATATCTGCAGCTCCGACGCCGAACCCGAGGTCCTCGCCGATTACGTCCTCGCTCTTCTATCCTCGGAGGGCCCGATCGACGCCGTGAAGCAGAGCACTACCCACGCCCTCTCCGATTTCCTCGCAGATCGTGCGTGTCGCCCAGCGGTCACGATATCATTGGTGTGCTTGGTTGACAAGAGCAGGTGCCCGTCCGCTTGTCGATGAGATAGTCGCTGGAATTGATCGGAGGAGTTGGGCGCCTGCTCGTCTGGATAGTATCGGGAAGACGGAGAGTACGCAGGCGGCAGAGGCTGGATTGGCATCGGTAGCTCTTGAGCGCATTCCCTCCATCGCAGGACCTTCGAACGAGGCACACAACTCTGCACCTACGGCTTCTGCCGGTGTACGAGCACGAACCATAACCGCCCAGGCCGCGAACCGGGAAGAGGCGAAAGGGCGTGTTACGAATGCCAAACGTGTTGGATCACGCAAGCGCAAACCCGAAAATGATAATGCAGGCAACAGCCGAGGCGGCCAGGATAGCCACTATGATGCGAACGTCAGTACGCGGCCCTCAAAGCAGCCGGCACGACATGTTCGAGGCGGTTTCACGGTGGATGCAAAAGAAGGTACACTCTCGAGACCTGCCAACCTACCCACCGCCACCCTAAATCCAGCAGCTGTTTCAACACCCCCGAACATCTTTCCTCACCCAGACCACTCGAATCCATTGGCCTTCCCTGGTGCTATGTTTGGTCTTGCAGGCATGGGATTGCCGAATGATTTTGGAGTGGGTACGCCAATTTCTGGATTTGGGCTGGGGATACCATCGCAGCCACAGAAGCTAGAGAGCATCAGATGTATGGCATACGACACATCAGGCTTCTGCTTGATGGGAACCGTGTGTCCTTATGACCACAGCACTATACTGGCTGAGCAAGATGCGTCGGTACAAGAACGTGGTCCAAATCGTCCATTGTTGAACAGCGGCAACGCGAAAAAAAAGCAGAGTAATCATTCACGCAACCACGCCAGGAGGAGAGCATCGACAGGTCGTCGTGCACGAGCACCGTTCTCGCGCTTTGGTCTCCCGGGTAACCGTACCAATACTACCTTGGTAGTTGAGCAAATTCCCGAGGACTGTTTCAGCGAGCATCATGTGCGAGCCTTCTTCTCCGAATTTGGAGAGCTCGCAGACGTGCAAATGCAGGAACACAAGAGACTTGCTACTATCGAGTTCAAGGATCACGATACGGCACAACGGGCTTATGATAGCCCCAGAGTCATCTTTGACAACAGGTTTGTCAAGGTTTATTGGCACGATGCGGTAGAAGGACCATCGACGGGGCGCTACCGAGCGGTACGTACATGCCTGGGTGCAAACCACGACACCCCTCTGGATGGGCTTTGCTGACTTTGTATCCCACTCACCTAGGTAAGGGTAGGGAACGGTTCTGCTGGTCAAGGTGTTCCCGATATTTACAAGGAAAACGAGGATATGATCGATTGGGACGTGTTTGAACAGCAACAAGCTGAAGCCCAAGCAGCCTTCGAAGAGAGACGTAAGAAGGACGAAGAAAAGGCTGCCGAGGCCGCCAGAATCCAGGAGCAACTGCAAGCCAATGAGGATAAGATCAACGAGCTTCGACGCAAGCTGGCCGAGAAGGCGAGAGCTAGAGGCGAGGAAGAGATCAGCAGGATGGATCAGGAGCACGCCCCCGAAATGATGGACAACCTGACATCATTGTATGCTGAAGCTGCAGGCCTTTATGCGCAGCATGGGATCAGTCGAGGTCGAGCAAAAGGCAGAGGAGGTTATCGCGGACGAGGCACTCGACAAAGCGGCGTCAAAAGGCTCGACAATCGGCCGAGGCGCGTTGGCATACATGGTGTTGCACCTGGCTCACGGGAAGAAATTGACATCCGGTCGCATCTTCGGGTGAGTGGCCTTCCACCTTCAAGGTCGGAGATGCTGACTTTCTACAGAGCACGCAAGGCTGCGAAAATGTTCAGCCACACACGGATCGCCCAAATGTGTTGGTTGCAAGCTTCTCCGAGCGCTGGCAGGCCGAGATGGTGCGTACTACTCGAAGCCCAATCGTGATCAGCCGTGAACTGACGGTTCTCCTAGTTTCTCGATGAAGCCGCGCGCATTCCCAACGCGGGTAAACTCCAGCTTTCGTGGGTTCCCAACGGCGACTCTGTGGTCATGGGCTCAGCCGAACAAGAAGGCGGCGACGGTGTATTCATTAAAGAAGAGGAAGAAGAAGAAGAAGAAGTAGAAGAGGTCCAGGGTCCTCATGTCATGAAGACGGAGGATGGGAGCGGTGATGAGGCGGATCTGGATGTCGCGGACGATGTAGATGGTTGGATCCACCCGTGATGTACCTACCTATGTATTGAACCAACGCGGGCACCATCGGCAGAGAATGGTCCCACGGTGAACTGGAACCGGTTTCGCGATGCGTAGTCAATCGATAACGTCGAGCCTCGCAGCGCAGGGTCCATTCTGCGAGCCGTGCGTGCACGGGTGAGACAGATGTGGGATGTTTCAAGACCCCATGTTCCCTAGATAGATACTGTGTAGACAGAGTAGCAGGAAATACGATGCACGGGCACGCGACACTTGACAGGCCAGTAGGGCGACGTTCATCGACAGGTACATCGACAGGTACGTAAACAGGCCGGCCAATGGCGATGCCCGCTGTACGGAGACGTCCACTAAAATGACACCACCCGGCAGTGCCTGCACCCGCGCCCGAGAGCTAGCAAAAGTGGCAGGTGCGTGCCGCCAAGGTTCCAATCAAAAAGCGGTAAATTAATGCCCCCTCGCAGCCATCATAAGGCTATGGACCCCTTGGACAGCGACTTCAATTGACCTCTCCCGTGAAGTTTCCCCCCTTCACTCTTGACTCGCCGTCCATTCTCCCGTTGCGCGCGGTCTTGGCTCTTCAGGATGGCCGTCAACGCGAGCTTCGTTTCGCCGTCGGTGGGCGCCGAAAGTGCCCACATGATGACTGCGTTCGATGCCAATGGCATTGTTTCGACGATTCTGAACAACCTGAACGGGTGGACGCTCGTTCTCACCCTCCTCATGCTTGCCGTCGCGTACGACCAGTGTATGTCTTGAGCGACCCACGTTGCGGCTGTGGGAGACGCGCGAGCTGACAGTTTCCAGTCAAGTACATCTGGAACAAAGGCTCCATCGTCGGCCCGGTCATGAAAGCGCCCTTCATCGGCCCCTTCCTGGAATCCGTCAATCCTGACTTTACGAAATACCACGCGAAATGGACGTCGGGTCCGTTGAGCTGCGTTTCCGTGTTCCACAAGTACGCCTGCTGCTCCAATCAACACGTCTAACAAGAAAAAACCCACGACGACACAACGGCGCATGCTGACGGCGGAAATAGGTTCGTCGTGATCGCATCCACCCGTGACATGGCCCGCAAGGTCTTCAACTCGCCCACCTTCGTCAAGCCCTGCGTCGTCGATGCCGCGTACAAGCTCCTCCGCCCGCAGAACTGGGTCTTCCTCGACGGCAAAGCCCACGTCGACTACCGCAAGGGCCTCAATGGCCTCTTCACCCGTCAAGCCCTCGATCAGTATCTCCCCATCCAGGAGGAGATCTACAACGACTACTTCAAGCAGTTCGTGCACATCTCGCAGGTCGAGAACAAGGGCGAGCCTGTTCCCTTCATGGCATCTTTCCGCGAACTCCAATGCGCTCTCAGCTGCCGCACATTCTGTGGCCACTACATGACGGAGGAGGCCATCAAGAAGATTTGCGACGACTACTACCTGATCACCGCTGCTCTTGAGCTCGTCAACTTCCCCATCATTTTGCCCTTCACGAAGAGCTGGTATGGCAAGAAGTCGGCCGACATGGTTTTGGAGGAATTCGCAAAGTGTGCCGCCAAAAGCAAGGTCCGCATGGCCGCTGGTGGCAAGCCCGACTGCATTCTAGACTTCTGGGTCCAGTCCATTCAGGCGTCTACCAAGTACCGCGAGAGGCTGGCCACCGGTGAGAAGGTTTCGGACGTCGAGAAGCCCTCCATGTTGCTCCGCGAGTTCACCGACTTTGAAATCTCCATGACGCTGTTCACCTTTCTTTTCGCCTCTCAGGACGCAACGTCTTCGGCTTGCACCTGGTTGTTCCAGATCATGGCCGACCGACCCGAGTTCTTGGACAAGGTCCGCGAGGAGAATCTTGCGATCCGCAACGGTGATGTTCACGCCCCGATTAACCTGGACCAGATCGAATCGTTGCAGTGGACGCGCGCCATGGTCAAGGAGACGCTCCGCTACCGCCCTCCCGTCATCATGGTTCCCTACGTCGCAAAGAAGGACTTCCCCATCACACCCGAGTATACTGCACCCAAGGGCTCCATGGTTATTCCCACGACGTATCTGGCTCTCCACGACTCCGAGGCCTACCCCGACCCGGACTCCTTCGTGCCCGAGCGATGGATCTCGGGTGATGCCGACAAGCAGGTCAAGAACTGGCTGGTGTTCGGAACCGGGCCCCACTATTGCCTTGGGCAGGTCTACGCGCAGGCCAACCTGATGCTCATGATTGGAAAAGCCAGTATGATGGTGGACTGGAAGCACAAGGTCACGGACAAGAGCGAGGAGATCAAGGTGTTCGCGACCATCTTCCCCATGGTGAGTTGGTTTTGCGATTGAGCTTGGGAGGGCGATGTACTGACACGACGCAGGACGACTGTTTTCTTACCTTCTCGGAGCGAAAAGTGCAGGTGTGACGCGAGCTTCCATTACTTTGGTGAAGTTTGCTTTGGTATCCATGGCCCGGAGTTTTTGATTCGATTCTTTCGCAAAGCGAAAGGGGGCCGGTCTGGCGTCCTTTCTTGTTCTTAGACGCACTAATTTGGTCCCGAAGCTTGTCAAAGAGTCGGCGGGTGACCTTTTCAACGACAGACGAGGAACGTGGCGCTGTGGGGGTAGTAATGACAGGTGGGAGAGATGATGTACATAGGAGCCGACGGGAGATGAAATGACGGGTAGTCATTCGTGTAGCAGTAGTAATGCAGTGGAGTAAAGTCAACATGTCGTCAGAGGGGATCTTCCGCCGTGCCACATCATTCATCGATCACATGCGGCCGGGAGCTTGGACCACAAAGTTTTGGTTTTGGCTACCGGCACATCCCATCCCACTCCACCCACCGCCGACACCCACAACCCAAGCCTGGACGATACGACAGGCACCCTCCGCAATGGCGCCTGCTGCCTCTCCCCGCGAGCCCACGAGCGCCGTCGTGCCCAGAGATGGCCCGGCCGGCCCGCATCCCTCGTACATCGAGGTGGCCAAGCCGTACATGCTGCGACCCGCGATCCAAAACTGCCTGGCGGACCTCTCGATGAGCGACGCAAAGGAGGACGCGGCACGGCTGCAGGGCGTCACGTACATCGACCAGGTGCGGCGCGCGCTCCAGCTGCCCGTCCGCACCTTCAACACGGCCGTCATCTACTACCACAAATTCCGCCTGCTGCACCCGGAGCACGAGTACGTCTATGCGGATGCCGCGGCCGCGGCGCTGTTCACGGCGTGCAAGATTGAGGACACGTTGAAGAAGAGCCGGGAGATTCTGGCCGCGTACTGGAATCTGAAGGTCCCGCCGGGGGAGCTGGCCAGCAGCGATGATCCGGTACGACTTCTCTCTGTTTCTCTTTCTCTTTCGCTTCATCTCTGCTTTCTGTTTTGTTCTGTTTTGGTCTATTTCCTTTCCTGGTCTGTCCGCGAATGGCACGGCGTACTGATTTGTGGGCGCAGCGCTTCGAAAGCCACTCCAAGCTCATCCTCGGTCTCGAACGGCTGATGCTCGAAAGCGCGGGCTTTGACTTCCGCAGCCGACACCCGCAGAAACTCGTCGTGAAGCTCGCGCGCGCCCTCGGCTTCGACAAGAACAACGTGGCGAGGACGGCGTGGAACGTGAGCATCGACTTATACCGGACCTTTGCGCCGTTGAAGCAGACGACACCCACCATGGCGATCGCGTGCTTGGAGCTTGCCGCGCGGCTGCATGAGATGGATACAAAGCTTGTGGTGGACAACGGCAGTGTCAGGTACAAGAAGTGGAACACCACTCGTGCCGAGATAATGGGTACTGAGTTGCTGTAAGATGGGTGTGGAAGTTTGGGCTGACCATGATACAGAGACATTGCTGGACCTGCTCGATCTCTACAACAACTATCGCAGCTCGACTTCGGTCGGTCCCGCTTACTCCCTCGAAACCTTTATCAACGTCCGCATCGCACTCAACCAAGAAGCCTCCGCCTCGGACGTTCCGCGCTACGCCACATACGCCTCCGACCCCACAAGCGCCTCTTCGAACACCATTCCGACTAACCATACGAACGGTACCTCCAAGGTCCGCAATGGTATCGATTCTACTTCACCTCTCACCCCGGCTACCCCAGGCCAGATCTCGCCAGGAACGGCGGCGCATCCCCCAACTTCGGCGATCGGCATCCGCGGCCAGAATGGCACAGTACGATTCATGCTGAGCGTGCAGCGAGCCAAGGAAGAAGCCATGGTGGTCGACAAGTATCTGAAGGTGGAAGAAGAGGAATACGAAGAGGAGGTTCCGATTGAGCCAGAACGTGAACGTGAGCGTGAACGAGACCGCGACAGAGACCGTGAGAAGAACAAAGAGTGGGAGAGGGAGAGGGAGAGAGTAAGAGTGCGTTGAAAAAGTAATTGGATTTTGCGCCTTGCTGTTTCTCTGATTCTATTCTTGCTGCAAGCATGAATTTGGAGAATACTCTGTGATTTATGGTTGGTCTAACGGGCATACAGGGCTCTAGAGATATGGGGAGACGACTGTCCGATTCCGCGGCATCGACGGCATCATCGATAGCCCATTCGAATGTAGATGGCAACCAGGGAAGAAGCTCAGAACGGGGTTGTGGCCGAGGTCGTGGGAGAGGCGAAATTCGCGATGGTCATAGAGAGCATGAATATGACATAGAGATCGACCGACGGAGTAGCTACGACAGCAACGGACGACAAGGCAACGTGTCGATGTACGAAGCCATCTCCGATCGACGAGTTAGCCAGGACAGAGGTCGAGGTCGGGGAAGAAGGGGTGGAACACCTTGTGCTCATGGCCGAGGAGCGCATTATGTGCCCGACCGCTCGCCTGAATATCGTCACACTGCCGATCCTGACTATTGGATACAGGAACATCCCCGCAAGGGCAGCTTTTACGATAATTTCAACAGGGAACCGGGACGCGGACGAGTTCAAGGGATGGACGAAGCTCGCCACGTTCATAGAGAGAACGATCATAACATCAACACCGACCGGCGAAACAATTACAAAAGCAGCGGTCGAAACAACAACAACGCTCAGGGAGACGAGCGCATGTATGGACGAGATAAGGGAGAACGTCAATCACACCATGAGCGTATTGAGAATGAAGGCTATGTTAGCCGACAGTGGTCTTCACCGCACAAAAGCCAGAGGCTTGGCTACAACGCTGTTCGAAGTCTCACCCCCGAGCCTCGCGAATCAGCCCAGCGCGCATATAGCGACCGACATATCAGTTTCAATAACATGGACACTGGAGAAGACGAGTATGGGTATGAACGAAGCCAACTAACGCCTCGAACTCGCGATGATCGACCCAAAATCAATCGACATCTTCCACCGAACCGCAACCGCCAACCCGACCAACATGCCATACGTAGACCCGATCGGAATGTCACCCCAGGCAGAGAGACAATGGAGAGATTTGGCGATTCACACTCGCCTGTACCAGGCTACGACCGCCAACCCAGTCATCGTGCTGTTCCAGAGCCGCATCAAGAATGGTACTGGGATGAGTACAACGACTATAACATCCGTGAATGAGAACAATCTCCCGAAAGTACCAAGGGCATGCGAATATCAAAAGGCTTCACAGTCTTCGAGCCTCAGTATATACCTTCTCAGCGTGTTTGTGAGATAAATGCCAAGCATGACCGAGGTTTGGAAGCTGAGGAAGCGATTGATGTCAAATAGGACGGGGTATGGCACGAATGAAAAGAAATGAGAGGGCACCGGCAAGGGAAGGGCAGGTACGCAGTAGCCAAGACATTGCGCGTTGGGTAAACGACCTCGAGAACGTGTCTGATGTCGATGTTTAGGTAGGGGTGTGAGGCAGGTCGGTTTTGCATGAGGTCTGTGAAGTGAGCGTTTGTGGGTAGTGAGAGTGGACGTGGATGTAGCGGTTGGTAGTTTTGGGCAGATCCAAGATGTAATGACACTACCTGAATAAGGCTTCCGACTTTGTGAAAGGTCATCGTGTGTGACGGTGCATAAGCGTGCATGCGAGTATTCCTGGTTTGTAGTCCTTTCCTGTATAGCGACAACAGACCAGGGGCAGGAACTTCGCAACACGTCTACTTTCCAAGCTGAGCCATTGAAAAGGTGTGAGGAGACTTTGCACGCATAATAATTACAGTCAGGCTCTTCACCTAATAGGAAACCAAAGAAGAAGAAGAAGAAGAAGAAGAAGTTCAGTGAGGCGACACTAAATCCGAGAGAAGATGTCGAATTTGAAAGGGACAATCATGCTATAGTGATCATTATAAATACCCACCAACCCTACCTTTGAACAGGTCCAGCAGTAGGGAGAGGAGAAAACATCAAAACTCAAAGCTTCCTCCTAGCTAGCCAACCAGTTGAACCAAGGAAAACCGTCCCCCCTCCCAAGGAAAAAGTTTCCCGAAGGGAACGGTAACGAAACCACCATATCCAACGCACAATCCGCATCCGACGTCCTGGCTGACCCTTTCTACGTGTAGATGCTTTCCGTGTAAGAATTGACCTGCATCCCCTTCTCCGCCATCTCGGCATCCTGGAGGAATTTGAGCGGCATCCAGACCAAATGGCCCTTGACTTTATCGAGTTCCTTCCTGACTTGTTCGGCAGGCATATCCGTCTTGTACAAATGTCCCTGCTTGTGATCTTTGTCCGTCTTCGGATTCGGCGTAAACGAGTCGTAATCTTCGAATGTGAGGATGCCATCGTCTGGGTCCGCGTGGAACAGGTCACGGAATACGGATGTATTGGTTGATGCACGCTCACACCATAGCGACCACAGGTCTTCGGAGAGCGGGTCCTCGACGAAATCCGCCTCTTTCCCGGGGAGTGTATCGTTGTCGGGATGAGTGTCGGGCGGTTGTGCATTCGGGTCATCTTTTGCGTCGAGGGATTGTGGCGGGATGAGGCCGAGGTGTTCGCGCCAGAGCATGGAGCGCAGTGTGTGTGCGAGACGGGCGGCTTTGAAGGGCTTGCCGTCCATTTCGATATCCACCTTTTCGGTATCGTGCAGTACGATCGAGAGTTCCGAGTCGTGGTAGCCCAGCTGGGATCGATCGTTGATGTTTGAGGATCCGCAGATCACGTGCTCGTCATCGACGATGAGGACTTTGGCGTGTATGTAAAGTTCTTCCTGGAAGAAATTTTCCTTCTCTTGCTCGGGCTCGCCGTCCCATTCCTCGGTCGATGGCTTTTTGTCCGTGAGCATGGCGTCGTCGGCGATGGAATCGGCATCGATGATACTGCCTTGGTCTCCCAAGCCGACACTTTCTTCGTTGCCTGCGAATTTGCGTCGCATGGCAGCGGCTTTTTCGCGTGCTTCGTTGCCATCCGTGAGCGGTGCTTCTAGCTCTTCTATCTCCGTTTTCTGCAGTTCCTTGTATGTCATTCCTGATTTCTCTTCCTGCTCCTTAAGCTGGCGGTTCGCGTTGATCCGGTCGTACGAACGCAAATTGAAACAGAAGATATATTTCGAAGGGTCGAAACCTTGTTTTTCAATTTGTTCGTAAATACTGTGTTCGCCTCGACAGATAGATTTGTATTGGTAGTCCATGATGGCGCGGGTTCCTGTCGCTGCGTCGTCGCGCAGATCGCCTGCAAACCCAGGGATTGCTGGGATCATGATGATGACACGGAATTTGCGGTTCTCCTGTGCGGCGCGGACGACGGCGTCGACGATAGCGCGCCCGATCTGGTTGTGGACGGGAGACTGTTCTTCGCCAGTTGCGGTGATGAAGAATTGGTTTTCGATGTAGACGAAGTGCTGTGCGTTACGGATGAGATTACAGTACGCAGTTTGGATACTGTATTCAGGCGGAAGAATACCAGAACTCCAATCTGCGCTGCTGCGTACGATCTGGGCCTGCACGGTGCCGCGGTTGTCGAGATTCTTGGTACTCAGGGGGCTGAGTGGATGGCGAATATATTCGCCTACAGGGAATTTCGGACGCTGGACACCGATCAGATCTTCGTCGTCGCCGTCGCGGTCTTCGAGCGTGAGCCAGTCATATCGCTTGTCACGTTTGTACTTGTCCCGCTTGCAGAAATTCCAGCGCAGGACAAAGTGCTCTGCGATGTCGTATACACACGGTCCGACGACGCCCATTGCTACATCATGCCACGGCATGCGTCCATACTCGGTCTTAGTGAGCTGGTTTGACTTCCAATCTTCAACGCTCTGGAAATCCATGATGCGGTTGTTGTTGAAGTCTTGGCCGGGGAAGATTTCGTTCTGGACGCCGGAAGGATGTACGTCGGCCAAGGGATGTTGTTTGTTGTCCCAACGGCCATAGCAGAGATCTAGACCACCGATGAAGGCAAGGGCATAGTCGATCACAATGAACTTCTCGTGATGCGCCCAATAAAATGTCATGTCGGAGGCATTTTCCAACACGTTGTGGTCCGGGTGGCGCATTACTTTGATGTTTCCATACCCGGGTGCACCTTCCGGGATGATATTCATGAGGGCTTGCTTGGTGTGTTTGCTATTGCATGTGAGGGCTGCTTCTACCTGGAGATAATCAGTTTCGTCTGATTACGTACAGGAAGAGTTGTTTACCTCCCTATAGACCACAATATAGATCTTCACGCCTGCTTCGGCCCTCTTCTTAAGCACTTGATCCAACCTGTACTCCTGGTTGTAGAACGATGGCCTCCTAAGAAACAACTCAGGACTCAGCCACCAGTCTTCGATATAAATTGTCTCCTTGGCATTGCTCAGAGCTTCCGAGACAGCCTACAACCATCAGTCTCTACTCTCTGAGGGCCATGTTCCCACTTATTCTCCCGACTTACCCAGAAGTAGTCCCTTCCATCCACATACCACTTCACGAGATTACCCTCCCTCTCGGGCGCAAAGCTGTCAAATCGATGACCCTCACACACACGGGTTCTCTTCTCGTCCGTCTTCTTCTCGTGCTCCTCATCATGCCGATGGTTCGTATTGAACAAGTTGCCGAACTTCCCGACTTTGTGCTTGGCATGTACAGCCTTGACCTTCGCGTCATAAAGATGGGTTTCTTTCAGCTTCGCCCTGAGCTGCGGAAATGGATGGGCGACCTTCTCCTTGAGCCCGCGTTTGTCGGCCTGTTCGTCGGCCATGATGGGTCGTTGACTTCAGTCTTGACGTAATGTATGTGGGGATGTCAGCTGTCAAAACAGCTGTCTAACGAGCGGCGGGGTTAATGGCCGCGATTTCAATTTAATGCAAACGGGAGGGGCTCAATTGAAGAGCTTCTCGAAGCTTTTTGTAGGCTGACGGCTGTGTATCACTTTGAACCTGTATTCACAGTTACAATGTGGGTTCTTAGCCATGTGTCTATCAAGGATGTGGTGACCTTTTGAGAACGATGACGTGCGCCAAGACCCCGCTATATTGGTTGACGGGTGCATCGTGCGAGCCCGAACTGGAGTTCGCACTGATCCATCATCTGTACGAACTTCCCAAATGCTTGTGCCTGGTTCCAGGAAGCTTGAAACGATGCTCCTTGCGACACCAATTTTGTCCATTCATGGCCGCTCCTCGGCTTCTCCGCAAGCTCGATGCCTCTGTCACGAGATGCAAAGCTTGATCGCTCCCGGTCTATGATGCCGAACGTTAGTTGCATTGGGAAGACGTAGGAATTCAATAGGCTGGCGTGGTCAAACAAGCTTTCCGCCTTCGTATCACCGGCTTGACACTTGATCGGTCACGTGAGCCCACATTCACCTCGACACAGTATCCCTCCCGTACATACATAGTAAACACACAAGCTGACTCTTCCGCTTCAGGCACTTGCAGAGCCTCGGTCTAGAGAATGATACTGGGACTTTCCCATCAAGGTTGTGCAGATTAATTGTGGGGATGAGCAAACGGTGCGGGGTACCTAGTTCCAACATTACAAACCAAACAGGTAATATGAGGCACTGGCTTCCGTTTTAATCACACTATAGACTGGAATATGGCCTTAGTTCTCTTTCTCTTCAGTCACAGCTCATCTCGGCTGAAGAGATTTTTACCATGGACGAAATGAATGGCAAGCCGAGGAAAGAACTACCTTCGGGTATATATCAACCTTCGCAGTTCCCCTCATGTAACTACCCTTACGCTTTGACGTCCAACCCGACTTAAACGTTCAGTGTATCGATATTGGAGCCATGGTATTTCGCGCGGCACTCCTGGTCGTCAGTCTAGGGCTCGCTGTGCTCTCTTCTACTGTACCAGCTTCTCGACAATGCGAAACCGCTCGCTATGAACCGAAACCTCGAGCCTTCGTTCTTACCGATATGTCCAACGAACCCGATGACCAGATGTCTCTTGTCCGGCTCTTGACCTACTCCAACGAGATCGACATCCGTGGCATCGCAGGCGTCACGTCCACACACAAAAACGACTCCATCGACGACGTAACAATCCGTAAAGTCATCAGCGCATACGGAAACATCACTTCGTTCTTAAACGCCAACGTCCCTGAATCGGCATCGTACCCAACAGCTCAAGAGCTACTCGACAAGGTTTCAGTCGGCCATCCGGTTTACGGCCTGGCATCTCTCCAGCTGAACACGAGTGGGGCCGCTCTTGCTCTTGTAAAAGAGGCAGATGCTGCTTCTCCGACTGACCCCCTCTGGGTCCAATGCTGGGGTGGCGCTTCAGTACTCGCCGAAGCACTCAATCACGTCCAACAAACTCGATCTGAGAATGCTACTGCATCTTTCCTCAACAATATACGCGTCTACTCAATCTCGGACCAAGACGATGCTGGAGCCTGGATCCGTGAGTATTTCCCTAAGCTTTTCTACATCGTCTCTCTGCACAGTATGAGTGAGTACAGTCGCGCTACCTGGAACGGTATCTCCGGCGAACTATATCGTCACTTCGACAAAGGCGGACCGGACTCGTCACTCGTCACGAACGATTGGCTGGAACAACACATCCGCGTTGGCGATCTGGGACAGTATTATCCGAATTACACATATATCATGGAGGGCGATACACCTGCCTTCTTCCCACTAATACAGAACGGATTGGGCGACCCTGAGCATCCCGAGTGGGGAAACTGGGGTGGACGATGGAAGTTACTCGATGCATCTGCCCGCGTTAATGTCTTTACCGATGCCTCAGACTGGGTCCAAGGCATCAACAACGAAACATATCTCACCTCCTACGGGACGATCTGGCGCTGGAGGAGAGAATATCAGCACGACTTCGCGGCTCGAATGCAATGGACATTGAATCAGAGCTACGAAGAGAACAATCACGCGCCGGTTGTCATTATCAACGGATCCTGTGGACCTGAGATCGTTAAGATGGAGTATAAATTCAATGGCACGGTTGTGTTGGATGCGTCGGGCACCTGGGATCCGGATGGCGACGATGTCGAATTCAAGTGGTGGCATTATCGCGATCCTTCGGCGAGGAAACAGGGAGGTGCTTGGGATCCTGTGAGTAAGAATGTGACGATTGAGGCGTTGAGTGAAGGCGGGAGTGTGGTGGCAATCACACCATTGGCCAATGAGGTGAGTGATGCGCAATGCCTTGACATGTTCATGTACTGACGGATATAGACGATGCATATAATCCTACAGGTCGCAGACGATCGCGAGATGGAACTCACTACGTACCGGAGAGTGATACTATACCCCACGGCTTGAGTGTGGTCGGCCAGTGTGCGATTGAAGACCCCCACCCAAACCATGATCGCGAGCACAAATTGCCTCGATTTGGAATAAAATTAATTTGTTATCCAACCAGTTTCCAACCTGTTGCTTTCCATTTCGTAAGAACACGTGAACGACCGGTGCAATGCTGACATGGTACCTAAAGTGGTGCAACTATCGTCGGCACTTTCTAAAAGGCTGGTAAAGATCGTGGGATCGACCTCTACGTATTACAAAACCTCATGTGTTTTAATGGATACGGTCGTGTTCCATGCCCTTTGACACCAGACTTAGCTTCTATTATTAAACTTTCGGCAGCACTTCGTATTCACCTAAACGAGAACCGGGACACTCGAGATGTTCTACAGTCTCAACTTCAATGATCTGGAACGACCGTCATGTTTTGCGGGGGAACATCCGCCGGAGAGGGAGGGGTCTTTCTTTGGATGTTATCTGTATCATTGGTGTGAGGATGAGTTGGGGCGGAGGATCGCAGTCCGAACGAGTGGGGAACGAATGTCAGCCTGTCCTTACATGTATATATTATACGCCGAGCTTTATACCGAATAGGCGTACACGGTTGTTGTATTGCTGGTTGATTGGTGGCAATAATCTGGCAGTTTTGAATTCAGGATAACTACTCATTATAACATTCTACATTAACTCATCATCATGGCCCATCCTACCATTCATAATCTCGTAACTCATCTCGTCCATGCTATCCACTTCGTCGCAACTCTTACCCTAGGAGTGTACATACCAATTGATCAGTCTCCCAAGACCAAGCGAGTCCACCCCCTCTTTCATTGGATCTATACCACAACTCGTAATTCTTGAAATCTTCCTCGATGCCCATCAAAGACACTCTGATACCTACCCTTAAAATCAATCGACACATATTCCTACTTCGGCACAACAACTGGCCACCCATATTGAAACTCGAGGTAATTAAATCCGAAAAAGAACAGCGTCGCATCGAACCCTACACTGGGTTTAACTGTTCACTCCATCAGCAATCACTCTTCTACTTCATTGCGACGCAGACTCACCATAATGATAATACAATATCGTCCTCCCTCCATCATCCATCACCCCTTGACCTCCCGGGGCATAAACGTCGTTGTGGCTCCCCAGTATCACCGTCCCTCCGCTCCCCCTGGTCGTATTCAAGCACTGCCTCCCCTCTTTATCGATAAACGGACCCTCTATAGCATCGCTTCGGCAGACTAGCGTCCTGTATTCGCGACCCATGGCGGGAAGATTAGGGGGAACGGCGCAGCAATTTCCAGCGCTGAAGAAGAGGTAGTATTTGCCCTTGTTTTTGTACATTGTTGCGCCTTCAATGACGTCGGCGTCGATGGAGGAATTACGTGCAATGTTGTTGATTGCAGGCAGCATGGAAACTGCGGTGGCATTGGAGATGGTGGTGTTGGTGGTGTTTGCAGTTGCGTTGGCTGCTGTTGCCGTGGCTTGGGTAAAGTCTAGCAATCTGTCCTCTGAGAGTTTGATCTGGAAAATGCCGTTCCAGAAACTGCCAAAGGTGAAGTATATGGGCGAATTCGGCGATTCGCGTATCAGTGATGGGTCGATGAGATTATAGGATGCCGATTTCGGAAGATTGAAACTACCATGGTCCGTCCAGGTCCCCGAGTCGAGAGAGGTTGAAGTCGCGACACCAATCTGACTATCTTGTGATCCGATGAATGAAACAGCGTAGTAGCAATAGTATGTATTGCCAAACTTGATAACATTTGGTGCCTGGCGTGGAAAGTTAGTGAGACGCGGAAACGGAGGTGGATTCTTATCAAGACTGATGTAACAATGTGGGCTTTCGCATCCATTCGATGTTCGTACTCTTGAGAGAATTGAAACCCGTATTGTTTACAATCTGCGGCTTTGGTTAGGCTGGGAGAAAAACAAGTGACGTACCCAGATATCCTGCTTAGCAGCATTGACAACAATCTTCGTTCCGCTGGTTAATAAGGCGCCCCGGTAAGTCCAAGGTCCTTCGATGGCCGGCGCAGTCGCGATGGCAATGTTTCCCGAGGTGGAAAATCTGTAGTATTTGTTTCCATTCTTGATGACGAAAGGGTCATGTACCCAAGAGCAGTTTCCTTTACATGGCTCCGGATCGGGATAGCCGGGAGAGGCATATCTGCCGATGAAGGATCCTCTAGTGATGGAGACACCATCTCCCCGGAGAGCCGTCCGGGAGGTAGTGTACGGATATCTGATGATCGACGACGCGGTAGTGGTGGTGATTGTGCTTGTGAGTGTTGAGATCCCACAGAGCGTGCTGAGGAATATTGATCGTAGCATTCTGATCCGAAGGTTCCTATGTAGGATAGGCGGGTTTGGACACAGACGTGTCGTAGGTAGTATGTGAAGAATGCTGGCATGTGGTAAACTTGCAATGTGGAAGTGGTGGAGATATATGAAAGGGAAAGGGAGAATTATACACGGGGGGATATCGTCCAAGCTTGGCCAGCTAGGATTGTTATACTACCATAACAAAACAAATGCCATGTGTGGAGTAGGCTAAATGCTCGGATGTGTGGGCGTGGGCGAGCTCAAAATAAAAGCAAGGGAGCAACGGGAACGAGCAAGATTCCGGTGCCGCTACACCCAGCATTAAATCCGTACCTATGCCGCCGATCAAAAGCAGCTATTTTTGTTTTAGAGGGGCGCGGTATCCGAAACAAGTCGGATAAGGGTTCAGGAGGCTATTCGTACGTAGCTAAATACAGCGGCAATTTCACATATCAAGCGGTCCAGACTCGTGACAGCGGGAGTAGGCTCCATAAATGATGGATTTCTGAGGCAAGGTATGTTCAGACAGCACACTGATTGATCGTGGAACTGTTTCCATCGTGTTGCAAACATGATGGTCTGTTTTGGCAATGCACGAGAACTGTGTGGCAGTGGGAATCCTGTCTCAACGCTCATTATTAGTGCGAGATACAGCATGCATGCTCCTTGTGGGGCATTACGAAAACCAATTTGCCGTGCTGCACGTGAGTTTGTGAGGGTGTCATGACGACTACAGTAGAGCGTTTGGGTTTCCAGGGGGATGATGCACGTTTCATGTATCGGAAAGATTCCGATCACATTTAAGGTAGAACTTTGGAATTTTGATGATTCTTGTGGGTCTGATGAAGTTGTTGCTATTCTTTAGAATCAACATACTAATCTTACGCCTCGTGTATATGTTCAAGTGACTGCGCGCCGCAATGCGAAGGCCGCTTGCATGATGGGGAAGCCCAACGAGGACATAGATGCCCTCTGCAAGAGGTCAGCGAAGATTCCGAAAATCCTGAAGGCTGCCCGAAAAGGGGCTCAAAGAGCGAGGATCGGAGGGCCAATCCTGGAATCTTGGCCAAGCACAACGTGGTTGCGAACACAGCATCATCCCAGAATTGATGACAGTTAGCCGGTGTCAAGACCGCTGCCTGTAAGCCATCCTGGACCATTGAGCAGATGTCGAGCCTGGTATTTTGGACGTTGCCGGAGGAATGTCAAAGGTTGTTGCATTGATCAAATGAACCAAAAGGGGCGCGATAACTTGATGTAGAGAATAAGATTGTTGATTTGTGTTCCTGTCAAGGTACGAGTCACACGAAAGCGCGACGAGGACGTTGGCCTGTAGACACACCACAACCATCGACACGATCGAATAGAATCTGCACGGCTTGCCTGTATACTCATCTCGACGCCTTACTCTTCCACATCAGTACTAGTGCTCCATTTCTCGAATTGTTTCACGCTCTTGGAGTACGTGTCGAGCTTGGTGTTGATCGACGCATAAGCATCGGTGCCGACGATGCATCTGATGGGCGGATCTTCCATGGTGGCCAAGTCGTAGAACACCTGTGCAGCTTTCGGAGGGTCGCCGGCCTGGGTGTGATGCCGTTTTTTGGCGTTCTCTTCGGCGTTGATATGGTCGTATACTTGGAGGTTCTTCTGGCCAAAGTCCATTGAACGTCCAGACCAGTCCGTCCGGAATCCACCAGGCTCAATGCAAGTGAATTTGATACCCCATTCGGGCTTCACTTCTTTCTGAACGGCCTCTGTGAAGCCTTCGACGGCCCATTTGGAAGCACAGTAGATGCTGAAAGATGGCACACCTCGGCGGATGTCAGCACATGATTGCCATGCCAGACGACAGCGTTGCCATCGGAGACGTACCAATCTGACCACCAATCGAAGTGACCTGCTGGATGACACCGCCAGTCTTCAAGTCGCGCATGACTTCCATCGCTTTGCGGGTGACATTGATCAAGCCGAAGAAGTTGACCTCCATCTGCGTGCGAATCTGCTGTTCGGAAAGCGTCTCGAAGGGCCCATTGAGACCATAGCCAGCGTTGTTGACAACAACGTCGACCCTCTTGAACTTCTTGATCGTCTCGTCGAAGGCGTTGTCGATGGATTCTTGTTTCGTCACGTCCAGATCCACAAGGAGGCTGTTGGACGAATTGGCGCCGTCGAAGGAAAGTTTCGAGGCGTTGCGAGCGGTGGCTACCGCATAATCGCCGTTTTTCAATACGACCTTGACGAGCTCTTCTCCGAACCCGGTGGATGTGCCGGTGATGAGGAAGACGCGGGGGGCCATGTCGATGGTGGAAGGAGCTGGGGAGACAGCGTGTTCGAGGCGACGACTGCTCACATGGCTGTCATATATCATTGTATCTCGGCCCCGCGGAGATAACCACGCTTATCTCCGAGATGGTTGTGTCATTCACACTTGGTTACTTGCTGGATTTTCTTTTTAGTGCGATGATCCGCCTGCGCGGCTGCAGAGTCTTGACAACCAACACCAGTCAGTGTCTTTATAGGACATCACATGCTCTAGCGACAGGAACGCTAGCTGGACCTTCCAACACCGCGTCACCATATACCGTACTGAACCACACCCATCGACCCACCCAGCCACCTGGACCCTCCTTTGGCTCTGTCTACCATGCGGATGTCCCTGTACTGGCACACTATGACGCCAAAGATAAGCAAGCGGATTGTCCAGATCAGTTGCCCATTAAGCATGGCTGGCACCACAAACGCCCGCTACCTATCCAGCATCGTATAGAGCTATTACAGTATGGGGGATGGTTATGTATATTTGGAAACCAGATCGATTCAGTATGACGGCCTACTTTACTTTCAACAGTATACCTCCCTTATGCTTTCGCGTGGTTTACATACCTTGCTAATACCATTATACTGGAGAGTATCCAAGTGAGCCGTGAGGCGTGGTCTTGTCGAGTGCTGCGTGCGTGCGCTAGATCCACCGCGCTAGGCCCAAATAGGGTCTGTAATTGGGAAGGCACGACCGAGACGCGTAAAAGGCGCTAAGAGGCTTGGCCAGCAAAAGCGCGCGTCGTGTTCACCCTCACCTTCACCTTCAGCTTCACCGCATTCCATTCCATTCCATTCCATTCCATTCCGCCCCGCCAAGTGCACAAGCCACGCCATCGATTCCCTTCCTTCTGGAGACGGCCATCCCATCGATTCTCTTTTGGAGTTTTTTGTCTCGTTTGGCATACCCGCCCAATCCTGCAGCCCCGCACTCGTTTCCAATTACCTGAACCATGGCCGAGCGCGTGTTGGACGAGGTGAAGAGTCGGCGGCTGAGGCTGGCAGAAGAGTTCCTGGACCCCCGTAGGTTGGCTACAGGAGTCTGAGAGACGCGGGGTGGGCTGACAGGGGCGTAGAGGATGCTCTGCAGAGAAGCTACAAGCCGGATATGCTGGTGATGCTGAACCGCGGCCAGCGTCGCCTTACCGTTAGCATCGACGAGATCCGAGCCCACAACCGCGAGCTGGCCGACGGCCTCCTCAACGAGCCCTATGAGTTCATCGAGGCCTTCGACAACGCCCTCAAAAACGTCATCAAGACGCTGGCAGACCGGCCGCGAGGCGAGACGGCCGAGGAGGTCATGTACTACTGCGCATACGTGGGGAGCTTTGGCGAGTTCTCGTGCAATCCGCGCACCCTGGGCTCGAACCAGCTGAACCACATGGTGTCGCTCGAGGGAATCGTGACCAAGACGTCGCTCGTGCGCCCAAAGGTGGTCAAGAGCGTGCACTACAACGAGACCAAGCAGAAGTTTGTCTCCAAGACGTACCAGGACCAGACCATGGGCATGGGCGCTGCGAGCTCCAGCGTCTATCCCACCGAGGATGAGGATGGCGATCCGCTGGTGACCGAGTACGGGTACTCGACCTACAGAGATCACCAGACCATCTCCATCCAGGAAATGCCCGAGCGCGCACCTGCAGGCCAGCTTCCCCGCTCCGTGGACGTTATACTGGATGACGACCTTGTCGATCGCGTCAAGCCTGGAGACAGGATTCAGTTGGTAGGAATCTACCGTTCGCTTGGAAACCGCAACGCCTCGTCCGGTAGCTCAACTTTCCGCACCTTGATCATCGGAAACAACATCATTCTGCTGTCTTCAAAGTCTGGAGGCGGCATTGCGCAAGCGACCATCACGGACACGGATATCCGCAACATCAACAAGATCGCCAAGAACAAGAGGGTGTTTGAGCTGCTGTCGCAGTCGTTGGCACCGTCAATCTATGGCCACGATTACATCAAAAAGGCTATCCTTCTGCTGCTCCTGGGTGGTCAGGAGAAAAATCTGGACAACGGTACCCATCTGAGAGGAGACATCAACATCCTCATGGTCGGCGACCCTTCCACGGCAAAGTCTCAGCTTCTCCGCTTCGTTCTCAACACCGCCCCGCTTGCTATCGCGACAACTGGTCGTGGCTCATCTGGTGTCGGTTTGACAGCAGCCGTCACTTCAGACAAGGAGACGGGCGAGCGACGCCTGGAAGCCGGTGCCATGGTGCTTGCTGACCGCGGCGTCGTCTGTATCGACGAATTTGACAAGATGTCTGATGTTGATCGAGTCGCCATCCACGAAGTTATGGAGCAGCAGACGGTGACCATCGCAAAGGCGGGTATCCACACCTCGCTCAACGCCCGCTGCAGTGTCATTGCCGCCGCCAATCCCATCTTCGGCCAGTATGATATTCACAAGGATCCACACAAGAACATTGCCCTGCCCGACTCCCTACTCTCACGTTTTGATTTGCTCTTCGTTGTCACGGATGATATTGAAGATGCGCGAGACAGACAGATCTCAGAGCACGTTCTCCGCATGCACCGCTACCGACAAGCTGGCACCGAAGAAGGTGCGCCGGTCCGTGAAGATGGCGCTCAGCTGTTGGGCGTTGGCCTAGAAACCGACACAGATGCAAGCAAGCCTACCGAAGTCTACGAGAAGTTCAACCCTATGTTACACTCCGGTGTTACCATCACTGTGGGCCGTGGATCTTCCCGAAAGACGGAAGTCTTGTCCATTCCCTTCATCAAAAAATACATCCAATACGCCAAGCGCGAGAAGCCTATCCTGACCAAAGGGGCCGCAGACCATATTGTGAGCGCCTACTCTGCGCTGCGAAACGATGAGCTTGACTCCGGAACACGCCGTACCTCACCCATCACAGCACGTACCCTCGAAACGCTCATTCGTCTGTCCACCGCTCACGCAAAGGCTCGTTTAAGCAAGCGTGTTGAGCAGAAAGATGCCGAAATTGCGGAGCAAATCCTTCGTTTCGCGCTCTTCAAAGAAGTGGTAGAGAACAAGCGCAACAAGCGAAGACGAATAAATCCTGATGCCATGTCTACGGATGGCGAGTCTTCATCCGATGATGATGGTGAGGATGGCGATGCGAGGCAGACAACTCAGCCAAGGAGGACTGGTGGACCTAGCACAAGGAGTACACGGACGACAGGTACAACGCAAACACTCGCAAACGAAGAGGAAGGCGATGAGGAGAACGACGACCTTTACCGCCTCACCCCCAGAACACAACGCACAACCCAACGCAGCGGTCGCACAAGCACCACCCGCGGCACAGGTGCCGGTCCCTCATCCCAAGCCAGTGTCGCTTCCTCACGCCCCGCATCCCAGCTCCCACCCACGCAAACACAGACCGAGTCACAAGATTCACAACAAGGCATTACGCCACAGCGCCTCCAAGTTTTCCAGACTGCGCTCGGTCAGCTCATCGATGGACCGCTGTTTGCGAACGATGCAGCAGATGTTGAACCACTTGTTGCTGCCGTGAATGCGAGGTTGGGAAGTGGGCCGGGACGAGAGGCGTTTGAAGAAGATGAAGCGGGGAAGGCGCTTGAGGCGTTGAGTGAGAGGAATAAGATCATGTATAGCGGAGGAATTGTGTACAAGATTTAGGTGGACAGGTGTGTGATGTGAGATGGACCGATATCATGATTGATGAGTAGCAAACTCGGATAGTTCGAGATGTTGGATAGAATAACGGGAAGCGCATGCTTTGGCGTTTAGTAAGGATACCACGTTCAATATTACGTATTGCTCCATCTCTGCCCGGTCAAATTCGACAGCTCTATTCCAGGACGGAAAATTCTTGAGCCTACGCAGCTATTACCCACGCCCTTTATTGGCCTATCCACAGAAATTATAGAAGACCCCATCTCACCCTCATGTCTTATGAACCGTGTTCTGAACCCCACACTCGGTCTCTAAACTCGGAGCATACCAGCCCCACTGCACTGTTAATGACAGCATTTACTCCCACCCCAAGCCTAAGTAGGCACCCCCTCATACTCCCATCCATCCACCATCCTCCGTCTCCTCCCCCTCTTATCCTCCCTCCGATTCGAAGCACACTTGACAAAAAACGTCGCAACAGCACACACGAAAATAATGACTGCAGCCACAGTCGGCACGACCACGATTCTCGTGCGATCCGTATCTGCGGACGGAACATACGGACAAGTGCTATTCGTTCCCGTGACCCAACAGTCCGAGACATCAAGGGAGTTCAGGTTGACGAAGATGGGTTCCTGCGAGGAAGAGGAACGCATGGCGGCGAGGAGATGCGCGTTCTCGAGGGATGTGTGCGGGACGCTGAAGGAGAAACCCGAGCGGCAGAGCGACTCGGCATTGGTGTATATACCGCCCACCGAAGAGATTTCCCAGCGGTATGGTGTAGAGGGGTCTTGACACGCGACACGTAGACTTGCGGCGCAATCCACGGTTCGCCATCGCCCGGGATACGTCTCGTTTGTGAACATGGCCGCGCACCTGGCAATATGGCTGTTTCCCGACGTCGCGTTCATCGGCTCGCCGGGCGGCCATGTCCAGAGGGACGAGCGTACGAATGCAGCGTAGGGAAGCGGGTTCTGGTCCGCTGTTGCGTTCGCTAGGGTTTGGTTGAGAAGGGCGGATAGGCCACAGGATGTCAGGTTGCTGACGGCCGGAATAGGCGTGAGGAGGTCCGGGTTCGCACCAATCGATATCTCAGGAGCGCTAGCAACAGCCCAGGAGTTGTTTGTACTTGGGGTCACTGAGGGCTCGGAGGCTGCCAACAGGCAACCCGACGACAAGCTTCCGTCCGAGCGGTAGGTGGCGGGATAGTCTTGCCGAATGGTTCCGGGTGGGAAGATGGTGGCTTTGTCCTCTGTAATGTTGTAGCTGGACATTTGAGGATCGATGGTACCAAAACCGGTGATGAGGCGCTGTAGGTCGTGAAATTCCATGAATGCTTCTGTAGGCCATCCATCTTGTGTCACCCTATTTTTACCAATTTGTTCGGTGCGATAATAGCCCGCAGCTGGATGATTGTCGGAATCTCCGGAAAACCAACTGTCATCTACATTGTCTCGTTGCTGCTGCAGCTTCTGTGGGGTGTACAAGACGTCGGATAGGTTCCCTTTTATGATGTCGCTCATGAGCGTACCGGAAGTAGGAAGTTTTGTGGGTTGCGGAGCGGGCTGATTCGGTGCATTCCATGCAGCAGCGGCATGGACGTTGAGTTGCAAGAATATGAAACGCACTTCTGTTGTCGTCGCTGTTGCGTCTAAGAAGTTGGAGAAGATTCCAGCAAGATAGCTCAACGTCATCGAAGCAGTGCAGTTGTAGGGTCCAATCGAGATCAGGACACTGTTTTCGTTTGTTTGGGGTGTTATTGTAGGGGACGGTGTTGAGGATGCGTTGTTTAATGTCGATGATGCGCTTGGCAGAGCCAGATTGGTTGGCGGTGCTTTTTGACGAGGTCTTTTATCCACTTCTCCAAGGCTCAAAAAAGGTGCATCAGTCGCAACGACGTCTCTCGCTCCTATGCTCGCACTCGAACCTCCTGTCGCCGCTGCTGATGATGAAGGAGAAGTTGGAGTCGTTGGCTTCGCTAAAGCAGTCATTGCTGGGCCTGGAGGTGGTATCTGGACAGGGCATAAACTCCATTGCGATAGACCTTGATCCCAAAAGATATCGACAATGAACCTTCGGAGGTCGATTGCCAAAAGATTCGAGAAGCATGTCTGGAACGCCTTGTCCTCATACTGGTTGTTGGCGAAGCATGCTGCTCGTAACGACACTGCTGGTACAAGGTGAAAGTTTATAGGTACGAGAAGTCCGACATCTCGTTGAGTCTGTCAAACTCGTCAGTAAGTGTGGCATAATAGCGTAAGTGAATTAGTCCGTCGGTCGATTTCCACCTGTCGCGTTTGGGAGCAGAGAAGACCCGCGCAATGACTTCTCTCTCTCTTCTGAAGATACCTCTAAAGATACCTTTGATGGGTTTGCAAAACGTACCCTAAAAGCCGCACTCCAAGGCTGGGTCACCTGATCAAGCGCAAGTTGATCCGGCTTATACAGATTCGACATCTTGTGTTTCCCGACCACACGTCACCACCCTTCCGCGCTCTCGTTGATCCGGACTCAAACTCCTGTAGACATCAAGATGATCTTTTAAATTATATACGAGATATAAAATGATAACAAGTTGTGCCAGACAGGAGTGCAGGTGGGATGAATTGATGATGGGGCTGACGAACCCGAAAGGGAGACGAGTGGCGCTAACCGGAAACAGGTCACCAGTGCACGTGATGTTCTCTTCACCTGCGACGTCTTCGTTCATTTCTGTGATGTTGAAAAAGCTTAATAGGAGAGACTGATGATCTAGTATGTGAAGCTAGCGGCATCACTCAGTGCGGCAAAGAGGTCGGGCATGGGTACTACGGTTCTTACTGGGTTGATGTAAAGCAACCTCTTTGGAGTTTTGAAATCCTAGCAGCGATGTATGGATAAGAGTTGTGTGATTATGATGTAGGTGCTGAAAATTGTCTCTGCTATTTCTCACTTTCCTCCTCCCTGGAGAGCAAGAATTTGCGTCGTCGGTTGGATAGCGAGAACAATAAATGTTTTCCCAAATAGATTCCATTCTTAAGCGAATAACAGCGCGTTTGGAGTACGAACCAACATCCTGGAATGTCCCGTCGTATATGTACGACATGAAAAGAATCTTGTTTGCACCCTGCAAAGCCATCGTTGTGCAATGAGTAAATATGTGATAACCGTCTCGGCATTGCACAGATGCGAGTTTATCAATCTCGGAAGTCGTGGGTAGGATTGTCAGGAGACAGTAGCGTTGTCGGATTTGAATGCCCTCAACTAGTCAAGTCAGGCTGGTTACCACCCTGACTCTGCTTTCGGTCCATCCTCCGACCATTGAGGTCTCAAGACCTCGGGCATAACTCTGCTCCGTAGGAATCCTTCGCATATGGCCTATGACGAGGGGCTTTCCGCTAGGCTGAACCTTTGCGGAGATAACAACGCTGAAGTGAGGCTGCCTACATTCCTTTCTTACGCAGATCAGTCATGTTTCTTACCCAAAGGCGTGCAAGATCCCACCCCTGCCACTGCAATCTTCAAATCTCCTCGAAGTATTTCGTGACTTCGAACCCGTTTGATGGGAGGAGGGGTAGGAAACATGTATGCGGGTTCGGAGGACCTGGATTAGCTACAATTCCTTCGCCTTCGCCAGTATCATCTAAGCGAGTCCCGGAGTGTTGCCGGTACAAGACGAGACCTCATTCTTTGCCCTCATTCTAGCACTCTCCAGTATTGTAATGCAATTTGATCCATCCCTCCAATCACCGCCGCCATTCTTGATAAGGTATACGACGCCGAAGTGGTGTTCGAACTGCAAGATTTTGTCCGATGCACGCACGTCTGGCGGAGATATCGGTACAGAGTCATGGGTCGCGATCCCACGGCTAGGGATATAACGGTCGCGCAGTCAGATTCTGGGATTTATCTGACTGTACTACGCACGTTATCCACCTCCACGCACTGGGCCACGAATTCGCCATCCTTGCTTGCAGTGCTATGTACGGTACCCATGAATTGTAGATCTATACTTCGGGCGCCTGATGGGATATAGGACAAGGGAAACGGATCGGACAGGTTTTTAACGTCGCCGTCATCTGGCGGCGGGCCCCGAGCGCTGGGTATGGGACAAGACCAGAACGTGGCCGGAGAATCGCGACTGGATGTAAGGCCTGCAAAGGCACATCTCCGGTGCGAGCTACATACCGCATTCGACCTACGCCAAGGCGACCGTATACCTAAAAGTCCTGTAGATGTGTAGATGTGTCTTAGTCAAGATAGGTGGTCCATGAGTCACGTGGACTTTTCAGGCTCGATCAACCAATTAGCGGGGTTGGAAGTGGATCTCAACGAATAAGAGACTGCTCGGGCGCTTGAGATTTACGAGAGCGAATGAGGGTTTTTCTCGCGCCTTTCCACCATCGGATCAATCGTTCCCTGCTCCTTCCGCCCCACTATTCGGGCTCGCAAGATCATTGCCTGGATCAGGAGATAGTTCGAAGGAGCATCAAACATCTCAACGGCCGTCATCTTCAATCCTCGTTTCCAAATCCTCCATCGCATCTTGCATGCCCAACGGACATACCACATGCCATGTTGGGCCATGCCACGAGGAAATGTGGCAGCCCTCGTCGATATATTGGCATCTCTCAACGGTTTTTTCCTCCCCACACTTCACCAACGCCATCAGCGTACACCATCCCTGATCGTAATTAGTCGACCTCGTTGAATCGGCGTGACCCACCCTTTCCGGTGTCTGGATAGGGTATAACGCTCGTGGGATCGGTCCTACAAGGGGGGGTACGCGTACGGGGTGGGGCACCCTGCTTGCATTGTAGAAGGGTCGGCTGTGGACCAATCAGCAGCGAGAATTCGATCGAAAACACACAGGGAGAGGGCACTCCATCCTCGTATATGGTCGATCATTGCACGCATGCGACGGGGCTGGGGGCCAAAACACGAGATTTGAATGCTGGTGATTAACAGCCATGGGCCCCTGTCTAGCCTTATGGGAAGAGAGAAGAGTAACGCGAATAGGAAATGTTGCGCTAGCGTGGAGCAGAGAGGTATGTACGTTTCAAGTCCCGAGCTTTTTCTGGGTCACCCAGAACACAGAATATGCGCGGAAAACGCGGGAGAAGGCACGTACCGTCGTGTACAAGCTTCATAAGCTTGTCTTGCGGAGTGAGATTGCGGAGTGAGATTCCGAGTCAGGGCCAGAAGGAATTCCAGGTGGAATAGCGCTGATGAGTGAGCATACATCGTATACCCCTTGTCGTCCTATGCATGTCGTCAGCAAGTGCACGCACGCGGTAGAGAAAACGGGTCCACGTGTGAAAGGTGTATGCACGGGCTCGTGGCTCTCGACTCCTTCACGGCGGGTCCTCTCTCCAACCTGGTATAATAATAGACCCTTGGATACGAGGAGGTCAGAGACTTTTGAACTCGAGTTTTGGGTGAGCACTGTGCCGAGGGAAAGATGGTTAGATCGCCAATATTTGAAGGTTTTATTTGAAGCTTAACATTTGATGACTGAGCCGAGCCGCAAGTGGTCTCGATGCGAGGTGCATGGTCTTTATGCTTTATGATGCGCGCATGCGAACCGAAGCCAATGTGCGTGTAATAGGGTCTCGATGGGATGTGGATGCGAACGCGAGAGGAGGCGAGGCATAATCTTGATCGCTTCCAGCTTGCCAAGTGTACTGTGTAGAGTGCTCTCGCGTTACGGGCCATCCACAGGCAGTATTATGGCTGAAGGCCAGACGGTTTTCTCGAGGCAGAAGACGTCCGCGGAGACGTCCGCGGATGCGTCCCTGCGGAAGTGTACCTGCCATCCAAACTTTACATCGCACCAAGTCGTAAAGCAACCACCATGATTACCAAACCTTGAAACCCTTACTTGGACACAAAGTTTCACCACCGACTCAACTGCTCAGTCTCGACTTGCTTTACCATGGTAACAGCGGGTGGCAGCGGCAAGGGATTCGAACGACACAAACGTGCGTGGTTCATACAGTCCTACGTCGATTACTCGATGAACCAAAAACGCCGGCGCGAACCTTCTTGCTTACTCGCCCAAACCAACCAACCCGGCCTCGGCACCAAGCAAACCGTCTTTTCCTTGCAAGCCCAGTTTGAAGCTAGCACTACCATCCCTATCATCATTGGTATAGTGGTGTGATCATGGTCAAGTCGAGGGCTTACCGTTAAAACTACAAAGAATGAACCGTGCTAGGGAAGGACCCGTTTCATGCCGTCGTCGTTGACTCAGTAGTCACCGCTCACGGCGACCAGCCCCAAGATCCCAACACCTTGTCACCTTGTCAGAATTACAATGGTACCTTTGATAGTACGCACCCTGACATGCGCGTGACAGGACGGCCGCGTTCGTTCAATTTGCCCCTGCTTCACTCTGATGCAGGACGCCTAAGAGCGGGTATGGTGTTGCAAGTTGATTCAGGACAAGCTCCAAGAGGCGCGGTACCCGGCAGCCGTTGGACTTGCGCGCATGGCGAACAAGGAGTACGGTTTGTATTATCTGTAGTTGAACCATGGGCAGATGTTGGCACTGAGTTGTTGGGGTGTAATGGTGTAATGTAAAGGATGCGAGTGCTTCACATCACGTGTGTTGACCAAACGAAAGCGAGTGAGAGAAAGGAGAGCACTGGCCAAGGTCATGAGAAATTCAAACATTAGATCATGCTTCAGACGGAATTGTTCATTTGGTGGTCGCGACATTGGATCGCTCCGGGTATTATTGTTAAGCGCTACAAAAGCGCACGACAGACATCGAAAGTAGCGCTGACGTAACGCAAAAGATGACGGAATACAAGACAAGGCCAAAGCCTTTTTCAAAGGTGGAATCGCCAGCTAGGCACCCCAAGAGTATGAGTAAACTCCGTAGTCCAGTGTGATATATCCGTGGACAGAACGCCTGAACAGTAGCAATGGAAATGCGCACAACTCGCTGCCGCAACTCAACCGGTTCGCTAAACAACACAAGACAATAGAAATAAAAAAAATCAAGGATGAAAATGCAAGAGAACATGCGATTCATTCCCCAAGCCCGATGAAGATTTTGTTTTTCCCAATATGTCCTACATGATGACGATGACGATGATGATGATGGTGGTGGGGTATCTCGAAAGCCGTTCTATGCAAAAAGACTGTTTGCACAGTAGTTTTCTCCCTTCGGTAAGATCCCAAGAAGGAAAATACCGTGCTGAGTAGTGAGAAAGTTGAGACGACACAGGGAAGGACCGCAGCGTCGATGTAAGACCGATGATTAGCACAAACTTTGGACGTTCCCACACGAACGAGTTGGGTTAAGGTTGTTGAGTCATGGTGTAATGTGGCGCTCCAGCCCTGAGTCGATAGTGTGAAAGAATGTTTACATAATGTGCTTCAGATTCATCCTGCTGTCCTGAGGCGTCTCCTTTGGTGAAACAGGTGCGCTCCGTGTCTCGGTGGGCTGTGTAGGTCGTGCGAAGAGCGAGGGAAGTTGCCTTGATGGGCTAGCGGTCGTAGGTGTTGCAAGTGGGACGCGGCCAGGCTCGGCGAGCGAATGGAAAGATGGTAGAGACCGCTGTCCGACTAGTGGTGCTGAGTGAGGGAGAGAGTGGTGATGTACGAGCTGGTGAGCCGGCTGGGTCAGCAGTTGCGGCTGCGGCCTTTCTGCCCTGTAGAAAGAAGGCATCGAGGCTTGAGGCTCGGCACGACTGATCGATGGAAGTTGGACAGATTCTCGCCTCCTGTACGCATCGTAGGCGGAATGGTCGTCGTCCTCGACAGCGAAGCCGGATTGAGGCAGATAGCGTGTGCATGATTGTCTTCGCTCATGCCGTCCGCCTACTAGAGGCGCCAAGGTGAGGTCGACGGGCGAGGCTGCTCCTCTCGGTGAGCGTGACTCTGAGCCGGTGTCCGTAATCAGTGAGGGCGCACCATCTGCTGAGACAACGGAGTAGCCTGAGGGTGAAGGCATGGGCGTCTCAAACCTACGGCCTCGCACTGACGATTGTGAGTGATATGGAGGAAGCTCGAGGGGCGTGGGTCTCGATCCGGGGTAAGGCTCGTAGCTCTGGGGCTGCGGAAGCTTCAAAGCGTGAGGTGAGTGCATTGATGGCCGTCGTGACGGAGGATATGAGGAGGAAAGGTGGGCCAGGTGGGTGGTGGGATCTTCATCCTGGTGGGGTATTGTTGAATAGTGATAGGCAACTGGCGACGGTTGCATCTGCTGCTGGCCATGTTGATCGAGTCTGTCGGGGTTGCGCTTCCGTCGGTTCTGGCCGCCGTTCCACCAGTTCTTCACCGCGTTGTCGCTGCGGCCTTTGAGTCGTCGTGCGATCTCAGCCCACCTCTTGCCCATCTCAGCGACCAGCTTCTCGATCAGTTCGCCCTCTTCGGGAGTGATGGGCTCGTGGTTCAGTGACGGCTTGAGGTTCTGGTGATACCTCTCCCGGCACTGTTTGGGTGAACGGGATCCGATCTCTTGCGAGATTCGAACCCAGTTGTGCGGGCCATTGCGGTTGACCAGCTCGACCAGCCACCGGTCTTCATGTTGCGACCAAGGGCCGCGGCGGTGAGCGACCATTGTGTGTGCTGTTGGGTCCGTCAGTGGGTGTTGGTGCTGGTACGCGTCACGCGGGGGAGGAAGTGACGATGAGCGGAGGGTGTCCATGTGGGAAGGAGCGAACAAGATGGTGAAAGAACGACTCGAAGCAAGCAACAAGGCTAAGGAAAGAAGGAAAGTGGGCAAGTGAGGATGAACAGATGAACAGATGAACAGAAGAAACAGTGGGTGGTTGCGAGGGCAGTGTGGATGTATATATATATATATATATATATATATATCGGATGTGATGGGTGGGAAGGACGGAACAACGGCGTCACATATGACGAATCAACGGCGGGGAGGTCACGTACCTGAAGGATAGAATCTGCTCGACGGATTCTCCTCGATGATGAGGTATGGTTGCTGGCGGACAGTGGTGTCGAGTGTCAAGTGTCGAGCGTCGAGGGTCAAGCGGGTGGTACCGGTGTCTGGGTGAGGGGCGAAGGCGGGTTCCTGAAGAGTATATACTGTAACGGGCGCCAAGGGTTCAAGATATTGACTTGCTCGGGACGGGTTCAAGTGCCAGTGCAGTGCAGTAGTCGAGGGAGGAGTGGCTCAAATGGACCTGGGAGGCGTCATGCGGCGCTCGAGGCCTTTGGCTAATCTTGGGCGATCCGGAGAAGAGGTGAGGCCCTGATGCAAGTGACGGAAGCGTATGCCTGTGCGATGGGCCGCACTAATGTATCTGCTGTCGACGGCACCTTTTTGGCTCCGGGCTGGTTGCACAGGCTTTCCAGCTTATTCCCAGTCTGGTGGACCAGATCGTCGGAATCTGTGCGATCCCTTGGGGCACATCTCAGCATGGCTTTTGGCGCGCGTGCGGGAAAAACGAAGGTTGGCCTCGCAATGGCTTCCCTTCTGTCCCTACCCTGCTCGCATGGCCCCCTGCGATGCTTGCTCGCAGGCATACGGCGCAGCCACCGCTCGTCTGCTCCCCTGCCACGGCCAGTGCGTCCCATGGGCCCCCCTCGCGCAGCCTGGTCTTGCGCCTCAGCAGTCGGCGCGCTGGGGTAGCTCATGGCGCCCCCACTCCCTCGGTCGCTCGGCGTCGGTGTACATTATAGCGGGTGTATTGTACAGGGCCGTGTAGGGGGTAATGATCAATTAGATGGATGTGGTGGGAGTGCAGCGAAACGCGCCCCGACTGGCGCTTCAGCCAGCCTGCCGTAAGAACGACAGCGCAGGGGCCGGGGCTTCGACATCAACATGCACGACGACATCTGCTCCCCCCCCCTCAGCTGAGCAGTCGCCGGCATCGACATGGTCGTGATGGTTGTGTCGCTGTATCCTGTATCCTGTATCCTGTCCTTGTCGACAGTGCTGTGTTGTTCAGCGAGCCGACGGCCAGAGCAGACCATGGATGAGGCCTGCATTTAGCGTTCGGGAGTGCGCACTTCCGCGCAGGCCTGGCCGCCAACCTACGTCTGCTCCGGCCAACGGGCTGCTCAGTACGTACATACACACCTACATAGACGCGCTTTGCGGTCGTAATCGAGGTGTGATCCCCTCCCCCCCTGTTTCGCACCTTGGCCATCGCGATGTTCGTCCAAGATCAGGACCGGCAGCAACAATACCTAGCGGTAGCAGCAGCACCATCTTCTGCAACAGCGTCACCACTCGACAGCGCGGTCGATCAAACGGCGCAGAGGCGCGGGGACGCTCCGAGCTCAGATAGGGATCATCGAGCTCACGAACAGGGAGAAACGAGAGGTCGGCGAGGTGAAGCTTGGCAAAGAACAAAGTCCTCCTTTCTGAGCGGTGCCTGTTGTGCCCAGCCTTACGACCTTTTGCGCGCCGAACTGCACAGGACCATCTTCCGACAAACACACAGGCACCACCACGGCCTCAGGAGCACGCTCTGCTCCCGCCGTTTTTCCACTCACTCCTGATGTCTCGTGGGCGAGGGACGAGGGCGAAGGCGACGGCGAAGGCGGCCGTTGACCAAACCCGATCCACCGGGCCGCAAGGCGAAAGCGAGCGGGTGCGCTGGTCTGTACCCACATCCTCGGAATGCTGGCGTTCCTCGTCAGCCACTCTGGGCCAATCAGAGCCGGCCGACTAAGCGCAAATACACCTGTCCAGCAGCAACACCACCATCCCCGCTAGCTGCGAGCTACCTCATTGGGAGTGACGAGACCCGTTTGGCTCGCCAGCACCTTTTCCCAGCTAGACCAGGTGCAAGTGACATGAATCTATAGCAACGTCAACGCCTGGAAGAGCTAGACCATGCGTGCTCTTGGACCGATGCGGGCATGGCAGACGAGCACCCCTCCCTCGAACCATTGAATGATGAATAGCCATCCAAAACAACAGACTGCGAACTGCGAACTGCGAATACGACCAGCTCCATGGTCCACCTGCCCTGTACCTGAATGAGAATGAACTGGAACCGACAGCCCTTGCCCGATGTGCCGTGGGTCCATCAAAAATAGACCATCTTGTTGCTCCTTCGTAGGTAGGCCCTTGTTTATCGTCTCGTCTCACACGGTTGGCCGTCGGCCTCAACCCCACGCGCAACTCGCCTCCTCCTCCTCCTCCTCCTCCTCCTCCTCCTCCTCTTCTTCTTCTTCCTCTTCCTCCTCCTCCTGCTGTAGATAGCCCTTATTCAGGCAGAATGCATCGCATCATCATTCCCGCGGCCTCTCCGAGCAATTGGTTCGCGACGTGCTGCATCTCCTGTGGCTGATGTCTTTTGGCTGCCAACGCTGCCTCGATAGGGCTAGCTGCTCCCGATTCGCTGGCCCGCGTTTGGCTCCCCAGTCCAGCCACCAGGCCTGCTCGTCACCTGAAAACCCTTCCATCCTCAAACAAACTTGTGCTTCCAATTTCGGCCCATCCGGTCATGCCGCCGCTTGTCGACGCCCACCCTGTTCTCGATCCCACTCGAGACCGGAAGGCGGGAAGTGATTGCATTTCCCCACAGGGCCAGGAGAGAAATGTCATCGCTAACCGGACTCTGGGTTCATGCAATTTGTCGTCGAGCAGCGTGTCACGTCCCAACTCTAACCGTACGGGTAAATGCCAAAGCGGCAGCTCCCGCGGAGCAGTGAATGTGCGTCCTCCCTTGCGCGCACGCTGGGGGTGGGGAAGCTCTCGACTATCGTGAGCAACGAAACACGGCATGTTTTATCAAACACCCAATGCTTCTCTGCGGAGTAGCATGCTCGACGCTGCTTGGTGCATCTCAGTATCCCCGTCCATGGTTGGTTGGTTGGTTGGTTGGGTACATGCGTGTCAGCTGCGAGAGGAAAAGGAAAGCCATTCTCAAACTCCATGCAGTTCCCACACAGTGGGACTAACGGTAGTTCCAGCGATCCAATTGTGGCCCGTGCCATGGCCCTGCTCATTGTCTGAGCGACGATGGCCTCCCACATCACGTTTGATAGTGTACGACGTGCAAAAAATGTAATACGTCAAGGGTCGCAGAGGCCAACGGATGCTGCCTTTTGCGGCTCTGTGCAACCCTGCTCAACTGCGTATTCCAGCTTTTACAAATAGAAACGAGGAGGGGGAGAGGAGGGGGGGCATCATGGTTTGACTGCTCCCGGCAAGGGCATGGCTCGCTCCCCGATCATGCACAGGGCAGGACGATTTGCGCGGGAAAGCCGTCCGGATCCACAGGAAAATGTCTTGAGGGTTCTGGCAGCTGTACAATAGCAGAGCCCCACCGAGGTGAAAGGCGGCGCCATCAGCGCCCCTGAACCCGACGACAGAGATGAGCAGCCAGCGAGGCGCCAACCCGAAGGTAACGAAAACGGTTGTGGTTGTGGGTAGTGCTAGTGGTAGTCGTCGCTGCTGCACGATGCACCACTGAGCAGGTGTGGCAGGTCGGCGACGTTGGAGCGTTGACGCCATTGAATATCGACGCACGCTCGCCCTGCGCCTTGCTTTTGGTGTGTGGATATCGATACATGGGCGGGACTTACCGGACTGTTCACAACTGCAAACTGAGGCAGCGAACGAGGGTGAGCGAAATGATTTGGAAGACGACGTGGTTGAGCGGTATCCATTCGCGGTCAGGCGTCACAGAAGCAGCAGGCCGCTCCTTCCCGCCGCATGGGCTGCGATACGTTAAGGTTTGGAGACTAGTCTGCAGAAACAATCTGTACTATGTACATGCCAGGGTGCCGCAGTACATGCATTCCCCTACCCAGCGTAGAGGTTGTGATTTCCTGGCCATGTACGAACGCGAAGGGTGCCGGTGCTGGCAAGCAGAAGAAACGGACAGAGACGGCCGAAGCACCGGGACAGGGCCCCCCCCGTCTCGATCGATTCAGATCCAAGATTACCGAGCACATCCCGCCCCTGGTACTGGGCCAATCACCCATCACTCCCTTCTCAGCTCGCTCGTCTTCATCTAACCGCCCAGCTCCCACAGCTCCCACAGCGCCCAAGCAGTCTCCGTTCCTCGCGCCCCCCTACCCATCCGTTGCTCCAAACGGAAATCGTTTGCTAGCGTCGAGCCTCTACCATGGCGGGAGGGTCACAGTTCCCCTCGGGTCGTGGGGGCTGCTGCCTGAGTGTGAATGTGAGGGTGAATGCGGGAGTGAATGCGGGCGTGAATGTGGATGTCAGTAGGTATATTGCACTGCTTGACAGCGGCATCCGGCGCCCAGCCCGACAACAGATTACGCAGTGGCCCGTCCCGACTTGACCAGAATCTTCAACTTCACGTGTCTGATCTGCTCCACCAACGCATGCGCGGGCGAAGGAAACTGGACGGTCACCCATGCCGACTCTTCTGACTCGTCGCTGTGGCGCCCAGCCTCACTAGAGTAAACAGCGTGCAGCGTGCAGCTCACGTACCATGGTTCTCGAAGGACGCTGTTGGCCTGACCCAGAAATGTACGCAAGATTCAGATACAGCACCCCGGCCGTTAGATCTGAGGCACGCAAATCCGGTTTCTCGTGCCCCGCTCCAATACGAGCTCCATCCTGTCCCCTTTGCGCCGCAAAAGCAAAAAAGCCCGCCGCGCCCCGCTCGGAAGACCTAATCTACGTTTCAGGATCGGCGCCAAGCGAGCAAACTTTCAGCCCGCAGTGATCAGCATTTCTCTCCCATGTCGCCTTCCTCTGCGCCGGTCCTACTAACGAGTAGGCGATCGAGATCAAGATTGCAATACGATCCTCCCCGTCGAGCACTTTCGGACAGCCGTGTTTAAAAATAAAGAAACATTACAATCCCCGGCAGGGTGCCTTCCCTCTTCGGTGTTACTTGCCATTACGACTGTCAAAGGGCCAAGTTGTGCGACTCTTGACCTCGCCGCCATAACCGCATCGGCCGCCATCACTATTGAATCAATCATAACTCTCCACTAATCTAGCGCCGGCGCTCGGATTCAATCGAGATTGACCAAGCGACCGTCCGTCGACCGGTGTGCCGAACAGCGGTTGGACCCCTTGGTCAAGCAACGCCGTCGACAGACTGCATGGCACTTTTGACAGCACCTTCGGACAGCCTATCCTGTCCACACCTGCCCACAAGGGGGGGGGGGGGGGCTGCCACGTACGCCGGGTTTTCCTGCAACTTCAAGCTCGAAATAAGGTTGCATCGCGACAGCTCCAC
>JAGQEM010000073.1:0-18346 GCA_019202945.1 Corynespora olivacea
AGTACGGCTTTTAGACACGTCTAGTAAATAAGTAATACTATAAGGCCCTTAGGTAAGAGATTACAGAGTAGTCCTTACAGCTACTCTAGGTGACTAAGCACGGAAGAGCTAGCCAGCGGGTGAAGCTAGAAGCTATATATAAGGCAAGGACCTCTAAAGCACTAGGAATAAAAGCACCAGCTTAGGACTCGCCTAGGGATAGGTCACTAAGACAGCGCAACCCACCTGGAACTACTCTAGAGTAGTAGATAGGGGTTACCTACTAATAAGGCCACGCCCTAATACTCGCGAAGCTCCCCGATGGCCGACAGAAACCACCTCCTGAGGCTCAGGACGAGCCTCAAGAAAGGGGGGGGCTATTATCACGCCCATCTACGTCGGCAAGGGCCAGGAACCCGCCCGGAGCCTACCCGGCCCGGCGGCTTACCTGTCTCGTCACGTGATATACCTCTGTCACGTGATACCTAGTATATATTATTACTCCGCCCGAGCCCTGAGCAATCCCCTAAGGATTCGTCTCATCTCTGGCTGAATACTATCCTTTTGCTATCTCTTCGCTCTCGCCTTCCTGCTACTCAGTATCCCCTCACAGAAAGCTCGTTGTCTTCCTACGTCCTTCCTTTATCTTTACTTCATACTTATACCTTTTTCATGCCTGGAACAACGTTTTTCCGTCATCTGAGACTCTCTCGGACTTGAAGAACCTATTCACTCCACCACAGTATTGCTCTTTATAGTAACACCAAATGATCAATTCTACAAACATAGCTGAAAATAGTCGCTAGGTTTTAGCACTCCGTGCTTGTGGTATTAGGCATGGACGCAATGAGAAAGCATTGTCAATAGTATAATAGTGACATTGACGCGTAGGTATCCTTGCTAACCGCTAACAGATTACATAGGCCCACTTAAATCGGGCAAAAGTACCGGCCCTGCACTGCCAAGCCAAACATTCCGACTTATCCGTATTGGCAGCATTCAATGGCTGACATCGCTGCCAAAGTGGATTTGAAAGGAGGAGGTTTACCCTGCATCGCGATTCAGCTTTATCATAACCTTCGAGTTATCCTCACTACTTTCTTAGTATTACGATGTAGTAGGCGCTCGAAAGGTCGAATTCTTGCGCTGATATATCCGCATTTCCAGTTTGATCTTACATGGGGCACACATTGAATGCACGCCTTAACCAATGTTCACCATGCTATATACTAGTATCGCTCTTAAGCAACTTGTTCCTTCTGGTGAGCGACTGCCAAGCTTTGTTACGTCATAGTCAAGATAGCGGTCAGCAAATTCTGAAGACATGGGTATCTGTTGTTTTCGTCGCCAAGAATCTTGTTTGGCCCATATTTTCCTTGGACGTTAGCTACTTATTCTTCTCATACCTTGCGATACTGTTACTGACACATCATATTCATTCTGCATTAATCAGTAACTTACTATCAACGCTTTTACTCTATCGTGCTGCTTCTCATCCAGCGCAACTTGTATTCTACCATCCGGCATCTTCACATTCAATTCTACTCAAACTCTCACCTGCCTCTACGGCCATTATTAAGGACCGGCGTCTGGGCGGACCCCTCTGTTCTGATTCAATGTACGGAATAACAGACAAACTTCTAACAAAACTTGTCCACGTGGCTGTAGACCACAGGACGATCTCCAATAGGAATTACCGAGAATAATCCTTACATCGAAACCCTCTCCCTAATTGAAAAGAACCGATTGAAAAATCATCAATCATGGAAAAGAAGTCAAAGACACCAACAGAGATCCATGTCAGCGGCCAGTCCAACCGTCCTTTGTCTCGCCCGGCTCATGGTCTTACTCTCGACCAAGTTGTTAACGAGCTCCAGACCGGCACTTGGTCTAGTTTAGACGACTCTGAGGCAGCACGCCGTGTTGACGAATATGGCCCAAATGATATTGGAGCAACGGAAAGTGCGTCTATCATGCAAATCCTCATCGCTCAAGTCGCTAATGCCATGACGCTTGTTCTCATCCTCGTAAGTAAATGTCCACAATATATGCTCATGCTGGCAACGGGCTAATCCTGTCGTTCAACGTGCAGGCTATGGCCGTTTCTTTCGGCATCAAGTTATGGATTGAGGGTGGGGTTGTCACCTTCATAATCTTGTTGAATGTAGTTGTTGGCTTTTTCCAAGAGTACTCAGCCGAGAAGACCATGGACTCACTTCGTTCTTTGAGTTCTCCGACCGCGCACGTGATCCGAGGAGGGAAACAAATGACAGTTCCGTCTGCTGAAGTTGTTCCCGGTGATCTAGTCGAGGTAAAGACTGGTGATACAATTCCTGCTGATATGCGAGTCTTCGATGCTGTCAATTTCGAGACGGATGAGGCTCTTCTAACAGGAGAGTCATTGCCAGTTCGCAAAAATGAGGACCAGACATTCGACGACAAGACCGGCCCGGGAGATCGCCTCAATGTCGCATACTCGTCTTCTACTGTAACCAAAGGTCGTGCTAAGGGCATCGTCTTTGCAACCGGCATCTTTACAGAGATCGGAGCCATTGCGGCTCAGCTTCGTGAAAAGGAATCGAAGGTGCGACCGGTTAAGCGAAAGCCGAACAGGAAGGCAAAGCCCCATCGTTATCTTGAAGCGTACACATTGACTTTCACGGATGCGATTGGCTGTTTCCTAGGCTTGAACGTTGGAACGCCTCTGTAGAGGAAGCTCTCTAAACTTGCCATGCTTCTCTTTGGTATAGCTGTTGTTTGCGCTATTATTGTTTTAGCTGCGAACAAGTTCAGTGGACGTCAAGAAGTTGTCATATATGCCGTCGCAACTGGGCTGTCTATGATCCCTGCCAGTCTTGTTATAGTACTTACTATTACCATGGCCGCTGGTACCAAAAGCATGGTCAAGCGAAACGTCGTAGTCAGAAACCTCAAATCCCTCAAGGCTCTCAGCGGTGTCACTGATATTTGCTCCGATAAGACTGGCACTTTGACACAAGGCAGGATAATTACCCGTGGAGCGTGGATCCCCAGCGCCGGGACATACACGATTGAGAATTCCACCTCTCCTCAGGATCCAACAGTTGGATATATTCGTTCCAGCCATGATTCCCCTTACAACATGAACATGGCAGCTGGCGGGGATGCCTGCGGCCATGTGGTGCCTCCTCACGACTTGGAGTCGCACAATCGTGATAGTCTCAAGCAATTCCTGGATGTCGCCACGTTGGCCAACCTCGCTGCCGTGAAGAAAAAAGATGACGGAGAATGGGAGGCCTACGGTGACCCCACTGAGATCGTTATCCAAGTTTTTGCAGCCCGTTTCAGCATGGACCGTAGCCGCCTTGTTGGAAAGGGGGCTGAGTGGGAAGACTTGGTCGAGCTGCCATTTGATTCCAATGTTAAGCGTATGTCTGTCATCATGTACAACACCGCGAGCGGTGCTTCCTTCGTCTTTACCAAAGGTGCTGTCGAACGCGTCGTCGAGGCGTGTAATACATATATACCCAATGGTTCGGATGAGTTGGCGGACATTGTCGATTTCCGCAACGAGATCCTACGCAACATGGAAGCATTGGCGGCAATGGGTCTTCGTGTCTTGGCTCTTGCTAGTAGGAAGTACAACGAGCAAGTAGAGAAGGGCGCTGAAGTCGACCGTGCCGCTGTCAAGAGCGACCTCGTATTCCGCGGTCTGATAGGCTTGTACGATCCGCCTCGCCCCGAGTCCGCTTCGGCTGTCCTTCAGTGTCAACAGGCTGGAATTGAGGTACACATGCTTACTGGCGATCACCCCGAAACAGCAAAAGCTATTGCTATTAAAGTTGGCATCTTGCCTTCAAAGGAACGCATGAAGCGCATTGCTCAGGACGTATTACAATCACTGGTCATGACCGCTGCTCAGTTTGATGACCTGTCCGATGGACAAGTGGATGCATTGCCTGTTTTGCCTTTGGTTATTGCTCGATGTGCTCCTAGCACTAAAGTCCGTATGATTGAAGCTCTGCATCGTCGAGACCGATTTTGTGCTATAGTACGTAGCTATTCGCCTTTGGGATTCCACCGTTTTTTACAAGTGTTAACACTCTATTGCAGACTGGTGATAGTGTAAACGATTCCCCCTCGCTCAAGCGCGCCAATGTTGGCATTGCCATGGGCCAGTCTGGCTCTGATGTTACCAAGGTAAGTACTCTATTCTATGGCGTGTGTAGTGATTTTTTCTTACTATTATTTAGGATGCGTCCGATATCGTATTGACTGATGACAACTTCGCTTCCATTCTTGCTGCCATAGAGGAAGGTCGGCGTATTTTCGACAATATCCAGAAATTTGTCCTTCACGTGCTTGCTGAAAATGTTGCCCAGGCTGGTTAGTCAGTACTGACGATATGTCAACATGACCCCAGCTGATTGTACTTGAATATAGGAACACTGCTCGTAGGTTTGGCTTTTAAGGATTCTACTAGTCTATCAGTTTTCCCCCTTGCCCCCGTGCAAGTCGTCTGGATCATTATGGCCACAAGTGGGTTGCCAGATATGGGCCTCGGGTTCGAAAGAGCAGTACCTGGGATTCTCAATCGTCCACCGCAATCTCTTAAAGCCGGCATCTTCACTATAGAGTTCCTTGTCAACATGGTTGTATACGGACTCTGGATCACCGCTCTCTGCCTCTCCAGCTTCACTCTCGTTGTGTATGGGTTCGGCAACGGCGATCTTGGAGAAAATTGCAACGACAAGTACAGCGAGTCGTGCGTTCTTGTTTTCCGCGCGCGCGCCACTACATTTGCGTGCCTTACATGGTTTGCGCTATTCCTCGCGTGGGAGATAATTGACCTCCGCCGCTCCCTCTTCCGCATGCAGCCCGGGTCCAAGCGCTACCTCACACAGTTTCTCTTTGATATTTGGCGCAACAAATTCTTGTTTTGGGCCGTTATGATCAGCTTCGTGACGCTCTTCCCCGTTATATACATTCCGGTCATCAACACGGTTGTCTTTAAACATGCGCCCATCTCCTGGGAATGGGGCATTGTCTTTGTGTCCGCTGTGCTGTTCTTTCTCGGCGTCGAAACGTGGAAGTTTGCTAAACGCGTTTATTTCCGTCGCAAAGGAAATGGAAGTGTGGATAAATCGTCGACCAGAGGGCAAACGGAGATTCAAGATCGCGTTTTCAGGAAGTACTACAGCACAGATCTAGAGGCTGGGGATTCGATTTAAAAGAAAGGACCGAAGGTCATAGCGGATAATCTTGGGTGGTTGCCTCAGGATTGGAGGGAAACAAGTTGCAAATGGAGGTTTGACTGTCGCCGTCAAATTGAAGGATATACATCATTATCGCTATGCAGCTTAGGGGAAGAAGGGTGACATTGTGCTAAAGGGTTTTTTCCAGGGGTTATCCATGGTTTTCCCTTTAAATACTACTATGCCCCGTCATTGGGTAGAAAAAAGTTTTGGAGATACGCAAAGTCAAAAGTCAAAAAACAGAACAAAAAACTATCTATCCAAGCCTCCATGATTATTTTCTTGCTATTATTTAAATCCAAGTCACCTCATCAAGGCACGTTGAATCTGGTATCTAATATTAAAGAGAAACTTGTAGCAGCGCTCAGAGATCTGTGTTTGCTCTGTTGTGTGTTCCACAATGATTGACCAGCGAAGGGCGGCTTGGTAGGCGTACACATGGTTACTGCCAACATCCAATATACTCCGTTCAACGTCATCACGCATAATTACGTGTTAGCTGGCATGAATTTTAGGAGTTGAGCTTCGCTTCTCTACTAGCCTCTCATGCCCATAACCGTATTCTTTGTCATGAGACTCGGCAATTCGATCGCTAGGCAGTGTGATGGCACGGTTGAGTGAATATGACATACCCCTATGTCTTCCGCGGATCATCATGGCGCAGATGACGAGCTCGCCAAAGGCCTAGAAATGGCCGCACAGCGAGGTCAAATTACTAGTGTCCGAGCGACAAGCCCACATTGCCGTACGCGGAAACCACCTCAAAAAAGATTGCAAATACATTAAATGACTACGAGTCATATCACAACGAAACTTTAGCGTGTGTGAGCTTACTTTTATAACTCACTATGTCCTCAGCGTCTATAATGCGTTTGCTTTCTGCAGCACAGATACAGAACACGCCAAGGAAAATGTACTACAGATCAAAGCTTAACTAGTTTCGCGGATGGCCAAGTAAGTATGTCTTGCCTTTTTGTTCATCCGGAATATCGTCCTCACTATATATACCCACTGAATTTTTCTTGTAGCTGCTACTCATGCGGATGCTAATCGCGATCGGATAAATGGAGATGTACATCATAACAAGGAGACTGAACAGGACGGCGGGATTTACGTTGGCGAGGTTGAAGGTAGAAGTACCCGTGTGTCGTGAAGAAGCGGCCTGGAGGATGGCGGCGAGTATTCTTGGGCCCACGGGCATGGAGGTGAGTTCCGGATTGTCAAGATCGAGTGTGATGATAAGAACGTCGATAAAGTTCAGCACAAAAAGAGCAGCAGCCAGTACCCAGATCATAGAGCTTGGGAAAAGAAGGGTGTAGCATCGTCGTGGATAGTCCAATAGAAAACGGAGCGATTCCTTTAGGGATAATAAGGCCGGTACGAGCTTGTAAATAGTCTATACGAGAAGACGCAGGAAACAAGGGTAGAATGTATTCCCTGCGTAGGCAAGGAAAGACATCGCTAGCATGGGCTAGGTCAGGTCTCGAAAGTAACCATGCTATCGGGAGTAAGAGTAAACCCGAGATTATCAACCATAGTTTGTAAAGAATAGAAAGCCCTGTAGAATGTTAGTAGTATGCTCCATAGGTCTAAACACCCACCTCATACTTACCACCATGTCTTATCCTGGTCTAGCGAAGCGAGGTAGTCCGTATACTTTGGATTCGCCGTGTGAATCTAGGGAAGTAAGCAAATCACACCAAAAACGTGAAGACCGAAGAAATACGCTGCAGGCTTTAGTATTCTCAATTCAACTCCATGATTGATATTTACCAATTGTTATTTTCAGCAAAACCTTTAATGCGCGGTACTCGATACCTCCTAGTTCCTCTCGGCTCAGCGAAGCCAAATCGAGAGGTTCCGGCTTCCTCGCTTTGTCCTGGCTGATACGGCTGGTTGTCCTTCCAAGAACAAAAATAGACGATACGGCGTTGTCCATCGAAGCATACATGCTCTGGCTACTGCGGCAAGATTTCCGATAATGTAATGTATTACCCGGCTCTGATCCAGCTGGAGCGATCTCAATCGCATCTTCATATTCATCGTTTACTCAGCGTTAGCTTGACCGAGCCATGGTCCAAACAGTATGAGCTTACCATCCGAAAGCGATGTAACGTACTGAACTGGGGCTCCCCTACCCTTCTGCTGAATATCGGGAGAGAACCTGATGCGAGGAGCTCCGTCTCATGGGCGCTCAAGCGCAGTGTGCTGCTTCTCCTCATTGCTGGTGCCCACTGCGATGCCTTCCTTGAGGTCAGATGCGTCAGAAGTATTCGGAACCTTGTAGTTGAGCTGTCTTAGTTTGGTTGGCTTCCTTGTGGCTGTCTATTGCGTTAGGACTGCCAACTTGCCTGATTAAAAAATCCAACTTACCGATTTGCTTGAAGCGCTGCTGAAACCAGCGTAGTCTGAATACAATAACAACAATGTTGATGAAGCTCAGGTTGGTTATGATGGGCACAATGTATATAAAGACTTGTTAGTAGGTTTTCAGGCCTTTGACATCCACACTTAATAGGTGATCGTCATTATCGATATGTTCTACATAAAATCAGAGCACTTACATATTCAAGCCGGATTCGGTCGAGGCGCTGACACCAAAGAAGTATGCATCAACGGGTTGAAGGTTGCCGTACGGATAAATGATAATCATAGCGAGGATACCAAAAGTCAGAATGTAGGCGTCTGCATATGGTTGGCAAATTTACTTAGTAGTTGATTTAGTGAATTATCCTATTTGAAGACTTACAATGGAGAGTGATGAAGTTGATTGGTGGTTTCCACATAATTGCGCTCTTTAACCAGCAGGCCAGAACCAGCGCCTTCCGAATGCAAAAGTTGTTGATATGGGATTGTTGACTACTAGTTGATTGAACAAAAGTACTGCGTAGGATTTAAAACTCTCCGAATGGCGAAGGGGCTCTGCAAGCCATGGAAATTTTCTCCCCCTTGTTGTGCGCGTGAAGTGCCTGGATTCAGGAAATTCGCGCATGGTGATGAGAAAGAAATCGCGCATACTAGTCCAAGTATGCTCATCCTTCTGTGGGTGGCAGCAAAACCTGGGAGGTGGCTAAATATCAAAAAGGGCTGGCAAGGAAACAAAACAATTTGCGGGGATGGAGGAAAGGCTTGCATTATATAACAAACGGTCCTATAGAGAACTGGAAGCCATAGAAGCGATTGCGAATTAGATGGGTTTGACAATACTAGATTAATCAAAGACTTCAGTTTGTTCTTCCCAAGCAGACCGAATGCAGAAGTATCTCCAGTGGACTGAATGTATTCCTCTCGGTCAGGGCTAGTGGCGTTCCACATCCCAGCCGTGATGCACTCTGCTCCAGTTGAATGTCATCCGCGTCATCGGTCCTTCGTCTTTTCGGACTCTCTCTACGGTGTGAGCTGAATATAGGCAAGTTTGTGGGGAGGGACATGGCGCGTTTCCTTTTCAGAGGAGCTGGGCGCGGCTTCGAGTCTTCGTCGGGCGGAGGGGTAAGAGGATTGCAGCTTTCTTGTGCGGTATCCAGCCACGAACTGACAAGAGCGTGCTGAGCTCTTGAGCGGCTACTACATTGATACATCGTCGTTGGGGGAATGACAGTTGGTTCATGCTTAGCCCCGCGATTCGCTTTTGCAGCCACTCGGTGATTGGCGCGCTATCACGTGAGTCAGAATTGGCAGCACGGTCATCGCGCTTGCGATAGCTAGCTTATCGGAGCCCCGTTTTTGGTTCCCGTTGTGGAGCCCTGACTCTGATCCGTCTATTGCTTATTGAAGCCCCTGCTGTACTCCACACATAAATGCTAGTACGACACTTTTTCCCAATTTTCAGGCAAGTTGCATCGTCGTATAAATATCGCCCCCATGACTGCGTCGGAGGCGACGCAGCTTCGGATAGGCAAGACGTTTCTCAACGAGTATCTACACAAGATCAAAGCATCAGATACCGCGATGTGCGACTGCGGGAGCATAGAGTCGATAGCGCACTTCCTCCTTGCGTGCAGGCGATAGAGGAGGCAGAGAACACAACTAAGACAACAGCAGGGGCAGCGATTTGGAGAGCTGTCGTACGCACTGGGAGGATATTCAAGCAAGCAAGCAGTGTGGTAAGAGCTTCCACAGGGTCTCCACTACACGCTAGATCCGTACTGGGGAGCCACATTAGGATTCATTGTTAGACTTGCAGCGGGAGCCAAAAATGGACCGCCGTGATCTAAAAAAGCTCTTGTGAAGAAACGGTGCTAATCAACTACGTCATCAGGCTTGGCAACTCTGGAAGTGCTTGTTGCATCGCTTTCTACAACGTACACGTTGAGGTGGTCCTACCCCCAACGCTAGAGTTTAGTTTATGCTCTACAAGGCGTTCTCCTGCCCAGCGTCAAAGTGTTTTCTTCTGTGCTAACATCGCCCATAGTGGCTATAGTCCACCGTTCCCAAGCGTCTCCAACACTGGACCTAGGAAACCTCCCCACAGCCCTTTATGCATATCTGTGACAGCTTGTCTATCAAATCTCCACTCTAACATCCCCCCATAGAATCGAGCGAGCTTGAAGATTCCTTGTACGGAACGCGTCGTCAGATGGGCAAATTTTTCGTCGGGTCCGAGCACCTTAATATCGCCTTTGGTACTGGAAGGGTATGCGTAGTACACTTTGTGCTCGTTGCCAATAATAGTGAGTGCAGGTTCAAGGAGTTGGAGGAGTCGAACGTTAGGGATGGTTTCACTTCCTACTGCGTCATCCAAAGTTAGTTGTGGGTCAGGCATAGGGAATGCCAAACGCGCCAGCTCCATTTTCTTCCGCAAGCTTGCTGCCATCCATATGCTGATCTGTAGTTCTGCCTCCTTAGAATCGCCATTTTCTGGCTTGACTTCAATACCGGAGAAAAGGCCTAAGCGCTGAGTTGCTTCTATTGTCGATTCTCATATAAAGATGCTATATTCTCCGTTGAACCGCAGTATTAATCCTTCAGGCCATGATCAAGTTGGAAAATCAATGCTACTATTGCTGTCGGTCTTCAAGCAATTCGTGGACGACAGCGAAAGCGAAAGACTTGTTCAGTTTAACTGAGTATCTATCCCAGAAGGGTTAGCTTATTAACTTGAAGTAATACTTGGTCACTATTACTCAGTCCATACACAACGCTGAGCTAGAGCTGTTTCGGTTCATGCCATGGAAAACTTTTCTATTAGCCTTTTATCGCTTCCAGGTCCCCAACTTCTCCCGATGTACCATCGATTTACAAATCCTTCGCGTGGCTCGAGGTATTGGAAAATATGAAGGCAAAGGTAATAGTACCCCAAGGCCTCCAGTCAAAACAAGCTCCCGAATTCGATGGCTAGTCCTACTCATATCTACAAATTGGCTACATCTCTAGACCTATATGTCAACATTCGTGCGAGTATATATTCACAAGCGCCTCACAAGAGTCGGAAACAGATTCTATGGTGGATACTAGCTTAGATCATATCCATCAACTTCCATTGAAGTGTTTATCTACGCACTGCAGAACAAGGCTAGGCTCCCAAACATCAAGCGGAATGTCATGCACTCTAATGTGTTGAAAAGTACACTCGATTATTAACGCCACGAAGGATTGAAGTTCTCCGGCTTTACTTTTTGTGCCAGGATTTCATAGGAGAACTATTGGATAGATGATCTAGACCATGCACGACTGTCGAGCGTGCATATACGAAGGCCATCGTCGTCAGAAAGTGGCTGCGCAAAATTAATGGAGGGCTTACGACTTGGCTGGGGGCTGATTCTCCTCCCTGAACTTGAAGAGAAACCCTATGAAAGTCGTGATCTCGGCATCAGGTGACGTGCTCAAGTTTGTTTAAACGTCGTCTCTCAATGATTATAGATTCTACACTTTTAGGGCTGATCTTTTGAATCTAGATTCGACGAGGGTTTTTTTGGGGGATATTAGGTGTAAATATAATCAATAAATGCCCAGGCCACGCTGGAAGTCGATTAATACTCGGGCAGTCCCTCAATGTAAAGCTTGAATGCATCAACCCTAAACAAATCCAACTCCATGCTCAACAAAATAACTACACAAACCTAGCAGCCCCAATGACGCCAGCCAATACCGCCATTCCCTTACTCCCCACCTTTGCAGCACCGCCAGTGAACTGAGTCGGTGTGCTCGTTACCACTGTTCCGTTGGAGCTCGGCTTTACAGTCGCCGTTGCCGTGGGGAAAGAAACATGTATCAACGAAGTCGTAGTAGCCGGAACACTCGAGACGAGACTCTTCGTGCTTGAACCGGAAACTGATGTGATGGAGGAGACTGATGCGAAGGAGGAAGCTGATGCGAGAGAAGAAGCCGATGACGCAGCGAGAGTGCTGGACTGGCGAATAAGGGAGACAGTGAGCGAGTATGCTTTCGCGCAGGAGCCGAGGTCCAAGTCATCCGGGCAGCAGTACGTGCTCGGTGAGGGTTTACCATCAGTCGTGCAATAGTATCCTGTTTGGCAAGCCTCTGTCATAGGAGTTAATTCATGTCCTTCGGCAACAATGCGAGGGATGCAAACTTACTCCCGGAGAGATCTGGACAGCAGTTGCTTATGGTAGGCTGATGGCAGTATAATCCGCTCTTGGACGGACACTGTTCGTAGCCAGCTCCGCAAGCTTCTACGCAAGTTTTTCCTGAGCCGCAAGGACGAGTGGAGGGATAGTAGCCTTGACGCTTTGCGATGGCTTCGCCGCGGGCCAGCATAACGCCGAAGTCGTGCTCGACAGCCGCGTAGAATTGATTACCGAGAACGGCGGTGGACAGGAAGGTAATGATGAGGCTTTGGATGAACATTGTGGCCGTGGTGTTGAGGGTTTGAATTAAATATTGAACTCGATGCAGAAGGATGCTGATGAACGAAAGACTTCTGTGCACAGTATATGCAGACAGTGGCTAGGAGATTCGAGTGGAGAGAGGGAAAAAAAATCTGGCCAAGCAGACATGCGAGGCTTTAAGTAGGAATGCGGTCTCCAGCTCTTCATTTGGTATCTGCCTGGACTCTCCAGCAAGCCATATAGCAACACGAGCACCAAGCTCTTGGCCTCCACAATATCACAAACGTTCTGCAGCCACCACTTTACTCACCTTAATCTAGCGCCTGGTGACACCAATCCCATCGCCCGCATATTGAGTAGAAAAAGTGTAAAGCATATTTTGACCACGCAGCCGCGTACAGCTGGACGACCTACACATGAAAGAGGAAGAGTAAGCGATCTGCACGAGCCATGGTCTTTTCGTGTCTCGCTTTCGCGAGCTTTGGCGCAGTTGAACACGAAACTTGCGGTCCAATCAGCAGAGGCTGAGGGCAGGAGATGGGGTTAAGGGTGAGGATACTGATCCTGGTGCCTACATACATAGTAGTATATGATGAGTCTTGTGTTCCTGCAGGCGTAACATATTTATAGAAACTTGGGAGTGAAGACGATGAGGGTTGGTCGGGTATTTTTCAAGGTCATGGGTGTTGAGATGCTCGACTTGTGAAATCCAGGTAGAGCGCTGATATTCCCCCCCGCACTCTATTCAGCTCATCAACATAGCCTCGCTGTACTTTCATCAACACCACCTTGTTCACCAACTGGGTCTTCACTAGCCCTCACAGCCCTCATGCGGCCGCACAGTAGGCCAATGGCATGTTCCGGTCGGTGAAATGACGTGCCAATAAGATCGTTCTCTCACGATTCGAAAGCGCCGACGAAAACGCCGCCAACGGACTTCTAAACGATGGCGATTCGCGTGCATGTTGTGGAGAAGTTCAGCCGCAGCGCTACGCCTGTTTCAGAAATGTTACGCACTACCTTATGTAATTGTATGGAGTAAAGTAGGCCCGAGGGCTGCCTAACCACCTGATTCTCTCCAATCGACGTCACCATCGCGCATCCGTTGCTCCTGGCCTCATCGCCTGTTCATTTGAATAGGCGCCATGCCCCCGCATAGATCGCTTCGACAGCCGCAGCGACGCTCTCCAACTCAAATTCGCCGCAGGCCGTGTCGGATCTGCCATAATTTAGATCCGAGGGGACATGCAAGCTCGGTGTATTCCACTGAATCTGAGAAAGATGTCTTGGCGAGCTTGTCTCTGATCTTAGATGCATTCGAATTGACAAAGACAAAAGACCCCAAAGAAGGCGGGTGCAGGTTTTGCAATGTGCTTTGTCAGGCGTTGGATGCGTTTTTGAGCGAGTGGAAAGGAGCGCGGCAGAGAGTGAACGTCGATCTGAAAGAGAAAGGGACTGTCAAGATCCAGGTTGATGGGAATAAGTGGAAGAGCGAATGCATAGAGATCTATGCAGACCCAGCATCTCGCGCACCTTGGTCTGCACTCGGAACAGCACATCATATCCCGACGAACTCCGGCTCGGATGATACATTCAACTTCGCTCGCCGATGCATCCAAGATTGCATGACCAACTCCAAGCATGGCGCTTGCAAGTTGCCCTCGAGATCATCGGTGTCAGTGCCGAAACGCCTGCTCGATGTCGGGCGCGTGACAGCCCCCATTCGTTTGATTGATACTCAAGGTAAAGCATTCGAGTATGTCGCTCTCTCGCATTGCTGGGGCCCTGGACCGATGCTCACAGCTACAAAATGGAACTGGAAAAAGCTGGCGTCTAATATTGACTTTGACGCTCTGCCGCCGCTATTCCAAGATGCGGTGATTATCGTACGACAACTCGGTCTACGTTATATCTGGATAGATTCACTCTGCATAATCCAGGATTCGGTTCGCGACTGGGAAACCGAGTCAGCAAAGATGGGCGGCATCTACGAGAACAGTTATGTGACCATCTCAGCGACTAGCTCGGGAGATGGCACTGCTCGATGTTTGCTCGATCGGCGGAAAGCAGTCAAGCTGACCTATGAAAACACCACAGGAAAGAAGACCGCAGTGCGCGCCAGAAAGGTACAAGATCATCATCCAAACGTCAGCGAAGCAGAGCCCGCAAAGCCTTTGGGACGACTGGCGACGCGGGCTTGGACACTGCAAGAACATGTGCTGAGTACGAGGGTACTGCACTACACGGAAACGGAATTGCTCTTCGAATGCAAAACTTCATACAGATGCGAATGCGCACCAGCGCGAAAGACGTATCCTACTACACCTGCGCTGATTCCAAAAGCAATCGCCAAATCGAGGAGAAGCAACCAACCAGTATGGGATGCCTGGCATCGGATCGTCGAGCAGTACTCGAAAAGAGATCTTACCGTAGCTACTGACAAGTTGCCTGCTATCTCTGGAATAGCGAGCAAGATCAAGAAAGCGACCGGCTCGCCGTACCTAGCAGGTGTGTGGGAAAATAATCTGGCTTCCGATCTACTGTGGTCCACATCCCCAAGTGCACTGCCGGATGCGCATTACTTTGCTTTAGAGAAGTATCGCGCCCCTTCATTCTCGTGGGCGAGCTTGAACACTCCAGTCGCATACTACAGCACCGACGACGATGAACACAAAACATTTACACCGACACTATCCCTAGTCTCTTCGTCTACGAAAGTTGCTGGACTAAATCCACTCGGCGCCGTCTCAGACTCCCGTATTGTACTTCGCGCCCCTGCCATTTGCGCAATGCTCTCATCCACGCAAAAAGAAGGCATGTGGGAGTACATGTTAGCAATTAAAGGCACGAGTACTTTCTCCATCTCACACGACTGTCTCCTCGTCGAAGATGAGATGACTTTATTAGACTCCACTCAAAAGACGGTCCGAAGAGCTCAATGCGGTGACAAACCAACCAACTTCAAGACTTCTGTCCTCTGCTTGGGCGTCGCGCGCTACGATAGCTGGATTTCAGGACTTGTGCTCGGAGCTTCCACCTCACAGTGCAGTACAGAAATCTGCGAGAGACTGGGGACATTCTCGGCCGGCATGGAAGCTTTTCACGGTGCAGATGAGCGAGAGATAGAAATCGCGTGAGGGGTGAGCTGGTTTAGATTAATGATGATCATAGTTTCGAAACAGACGAGATGGTGGGAGTTGATGATGTTAGGCCGCAGCGGCATATCACGTGGGATCTCCAATTCGTCAAACGTCTTGAAACGTGTGTGCAATTTCGCTTCGACTGTTTCGACAATTCCACCACTCATGGCCCCAGTTTCTAACTATGATCGTGGAGATGAAATGTCCCGAACCTATGCTTTCAATAAACGTACAACATCGCTTCCACGTTGGAATTGCCCACTGACCAAACCAGGACCACGGGTCTGGATTAGCGTGATGTGAGCCGGATCGTCGCTCATTTGACTGGGGCTTATATCGTTCTGTTCCCCACCATTTTTTACAGGTCCTTTCTCCTCACAGGATTTTGAAAGACTCCCGTTCTTTATCACTCTTTTTGATTCGCTGGTCGTTCATTTCATTCACTCGTTCTATTCACCCATTGAGGTGTGTTTGCAGTTGTGTACCTTTACCCAAACATCTGACCTGACTACAACATGTTGTACTCAACTTTCATTCTTTCCCTTTTCTCCGCTACGGCATCAGCGGCTCTGTCGGAGAGCAACCTCAACACTCACGTTGGTGCGCTCACCCTCTCCGCAAAATTCAACCCCGTCAAGGAAGCCTATTGGACCGGATATCCTCATCACCGGAGGACTCCATTTGCCGTCTCTCCTGATGGCAAGTCCGCCTACCTTGCCTACCTCGACTCATCCGACACCAATGTCCACATCCAGCAGGTCGATCCTTCCACCTTCGCAGCTGTCGGCGACACAGTCACCGTGACCGGTGCCAAAGAAGCTGGAGGACTCGTCGCCCACAACGACGGTTTCGCCCTTCTCACCAACGAGGCTCTGCCGTCTGGCACTTCCAACGCCCCTGCAGGTAGCACTCCCGTCCCAGTCCTCTATCGCTACACCTCCGGCAAACAAACCTGGAAGACCTGGCTCGGAGGTCCTACTGTCGCAAGCAGCTCCGGCCACTCTGCTTCTCCCGATCTGAACGGTGATCTCGTCTACTCCGAGACCGCGAAGAAGTATGGTGCTTACTTCGTTGTCACTGCTTACGATGGCTCTGCATCTGGCCATTTCGGCGACAGCATCCAATATGTCTCTGACTCCGGTACTCTTGAGAAAATCTCTGGCGCTACCAGCAGTGGCTTTGGTTGCTCTCACAACACTGGTATTGCCTTTGAATCTGCCGATGCGCCACCTTTCGCCAGTATTTGTGCCGAGGACCAAGGTGACATCTGGCTCAACACTGAGACGCAGTACATGGGCGGTGTCAAGATTTCTAACGAGAACGTCACCAATGGTGCCAGCAACGAAGCACTTGGCGGAATGAGTGGCTCTTACAGTGGTCTTGCTCGCATGGTCGATAGTGACGAGTACATCTTCACCTGGGTTTCTAAGGGCGCTAAGGATCTTACCACCAACGACTGGCTCGGCGCGCCTTACACACACTCCGTGAACCGCACTGCCAACCGCAATGTTGCTATCGCCCGTTTCTCCGACAAAAAGACAATCATTGGGAAGGAGGCTACGAACACCCTCGGAGGCTCCGGTGACGACCAAGTGAACTGGATCACAACTGGTACTGCTGACCGTTCCAACGCCCACGTTGCTGCTTTCGATGGCACCAATGCTCTCGTCGCATACGAAGAGATTGCCAGCCCCAACTGTCCGCTCATCGGTTTCGGCTGCGAGGGTACTTTTACCGGATCCTACTTCCAGCTCGTGAACAAGGGCGAAAAGGTCGGCGAAGCGGTTAAGAAGACTGATGTCTATGTTGCCGGTGACATGGTCACCATGAGCGATGGAAGGATCTGCTGGCCATACGTAGACATGGCTTGGAGTCTCAAGGCTTCTGCTGGTCAGTCCAAGGCCACTGTCTCCGCTATCTCATTCGCCTGCATGAGCTTGGATGGCTCAACTCCTGCTGCGTCATCTTCTGCTGCTCCCATCGCGTCTTCCACCGCCGCCGCCACTCAAGCTTCATCTACTACTGGCGTGAAGGAGGTCGACGTCTCTACTGGTGCTCCCGCTACTGGATCTCAAGTCCCGACTTCTACCATCGCTTCCGTTCCTCATTCCTCTGAATCTACGCTCCCAAGCTTCGTGATCGCTACCTCGGGCGCAACGACCACGCCACCGGCTTCTTCTCCTGTTGCCGCTTCAAGCATTATCATTGCGCCCATCTCGGGATCGGGAGACACCATCACAGCCAGTTCCGCCCCAACCACAAAGAGCTCTTCGCTACAACCAACTGCGACCCTCATCCCCACCTCTACTCCTCAAGAGGAGCAGCCCGAGTCTTCTGCCGCCACCTCAGCTTCTGCAACCTTCACTAGTTCCAACTCAGAGCCCACCGCCATTCCTGAAGTCCCATCCGGTACGGCTTTTCCCGCTTTTCCCTCCGGTTCCGGAAAGCCCAGCTTCACATTCCCATCCGGCATCGCTTTCCCCACAGGAGGTCGCGGACGCAATGGTCATCACAGAGGTGGCGCGCGTCCTTCAGGTTCCCGTGTCTTCCCTCAAGGTTTTGGCTTCGACGATACTCCTCGTGCTACTGGTGGTTTCGGCCATAGAGGTTCTCTTGGTGGACAGAAGCCGTCAGGTTCTGCGGTCAGCACGCTGGAAACGAGGGTTAGGCCTACAGCTACGGGGGCTGCGCAGTAACTGCTTTTATCAGAGCATAGGCTGTGGTGTGTATGTAACATGTAAGGGAGAAAAGGATGTCCCTCCGCCTACGCCGCTGCCGCTACTGTCCGTTATATTCTTGTATATATTGATGTTTGTCACTGGTGACAAAGAAAACCTTCGAGGCTTCCCACCTCACTGATAGGCAAAATTTGCATTGCTGAAGAATCGATTTCGTTTTTGCAGAAGGAGTTAGACCCGGAGATTATGTTATATAGCGCAGCCATGTACTAAAATACCTAAAAAGTGAAAATGTATGAATAAAAAGCGCTCGTAGTTCGAAGCCAGTTGGATGCACCCAGTGTGGGAAGTTATTCTAATCTTACAGACTACAACTGGATGACTCCTGAGTAAGATTTTCGTATAGAAATGATCTTATAGTGTGTGCTAGGACTAGGGATTGCCTACTACGTATAGTCAGACTCGTAAGCAAGTTTTTTGCACTGCATTGCCGAGTTTTTAACAAATCAAATTGCTATGTAAAGTTT